>JAJHZJ010000059.1:3535751-3837703 GCA_023548195.1 Bettongia penicillata ogilbyi
ATTTTGGCTTTACTTTCCACTCTACATCAGTACATTCAGAAGCAGGATGTTAACTCCTGATTCAGAAATTCTGTTATCTCTGCTCTCAACTATTTCCAATATTCCTGCCAGAAAGATACTTGGCAGTCTAAACTTTGAGTGTTCTTGGAAACATTGAAGCTATGGCCTTTTAGTTTTAAAAGGCATGTCTAGGTAGCTTGTATCTAGTTATTTTTTATTTTATTCATTGTATTTTTATTATTACAAAGCACTTTGGCTACTGATCTGATGACTTTAAAGTAGAAGACTTCTCTCTAAACAGCTGTCTGTAGTGAATATCTTGGGGCTTTTTGTCCAAAGTTGCTCAATTATCATTTTTTATTGAAAAGTATTAGAAACACCCATCTTTACTAAGGGAAGAAATATATGCAACTGCCTTTGTTTTGGTGTCCATGTGTTGTGGTTCAGAGGCACTGATTGCTAGCCAAAAAATAAAAGACAAGCTCACCAAACCCTTTTGTTACTGTGGTTGAAGATAGGTGATGGTATTGCTTTTTTAGAATTTTTAAAATTTATTTTTCTTATACATCACTAGTGTTCAATAAAATTATATTGGAATAAATTAATGATCTCTTGTGAAAAATCTACCTTCCTCTTACTTTTTAAAGTCCACCCCATATAAACATGAAAATAAATCTTTTCTATTTGTGAAATTTTCCATTCTAAGGCCCCTTCCCTACCACATGATGTCTGTCCTCTGAATCTCACCCCCCAGAGCATACAGGGATTAGGAGTTCACTGTACTATCTGCCCTTTGCTGCACTAAGGACTCTTCTTGCTCTGAGGTCCCCTCTTTTTTGGGCCCTGCTAGGTCTATCACTGGTGTTTCCATTGCAACTCTCAGGCTTGAGACTCTGTGCGTACAAATCCTCCTTTTACTGAAAATGTCGATTCCCAGACCCCATACACCTCCCCCCTCTCTCTTCTCTAGGCCCTCACAAATCTGGCCTGGCAGACTCTATGGTCTCATCAAACTGATGCTCCTGAATTTCTAATTTCCTTCAAGCTCATACATTCTATGTTTCATGAAGAATGTTTCATTCTATGTTTCCTATCTTATACTGTCACTAAACTTTTTATTTCAAATCTGGCATTCAGAGTCGGGACTTATGTCCTTCATAGGAAATCTTGTCTTCTAAGTAACTCTACCCCTCCAACATATGTCCTAGAAGGGTCCTGGGAAGCTCTGATACTCCACAATCCAAAAAAGAGCTGAGATTTGGGACAATAGGATCATGTTCTCCTACAATTCATGAGGAGTTTTTTTCTTTTTCTTTGTTGGATCACTATTATGATACACATTAATCTTACCACATAACAATTTTTAAAACTAACCAGTGCCTCTTTTATTTCCTTAGCATGCAACCCATTATTGACCTAGATTTAGAAAATATTTGCCTAATAAGCAGTAATTTAGAGTAATCCTTGACATTTATAGCATTTTACATTTGAAGACCCATTCCACAGCCAATGATATCAGTTCTCAGAGTTTTCACAGTTATGGCATATAGAAAATTGGATTATACTCCAGTCCTGACCCTTTGTGTTCTCTCCCAGATCAGATATCCCTTGTTTTGAAAACTCTCCTGAATCTCTCATTCTCCCAGACTGACACTGTTTGTCCTGAGAACCCATTTCTTCTGAAAATTTCCCTTATCATTCTATGAACATCTCTTTCACTTGTTCTTTCCTAAACTAACAGTCCTGTTTCTACACTCATCATTCTGAGTATTCTTGGATTATATATTTCAGGATTATATTCAGGATTATATATTTCTGTCAAGCTCACATAGTCAAGAATCCAAGTCAAAGCCCATTTCAAAAATTTGGTTTTCACAATCCATTCCTAATTGTTTCATTGATAGGGATTCACTATCATGCTGGGAAATTCTATATTCCATGTTCCAGCCTGTAGCCCACTTGCTCACTGTAATGGTATTTGGAAGTCTAGACATTCAGTTTTCTAAAGACATTTAAAGATACAAGATTCTCATGTCTAAAGGAATAGAGTCCTGAAACCTATAATGTTTTGTCCTTTTTCTCCTTTGGTTAATTTTATTCTTTTCTTTCACCAGTGTGTTTAAGTCTTACATATATACTAATTTCCAAACTTAAGTTATACCCTCTTCGAGGGCCATTTTTACTGACAAAAACTGCTAAGTATCCATTATCAGTAATACTACTGTGAATAAATGTATTTTTCTCAATTAACCAATTGCAGAGGATTACATTATTGTTTTGTACAGATATGTATAACTGCTGTGGTTGTTTTGGAGTGATTATAAAATGAATAGTATTTGAAGATATGAGAATTTTGAATTTTGTTTTCTTTAGTTCCTTTGTTAGTTCAACAAAAATCATATTAGAATAAATGAACGATCTCCTACAAAAATATCCACGTTCTTATTTTTAAAATTAATTTAAAATACCCAATATTTGGGCCAGCCAAGTATATACATGAAAATCAATAAACATGATTTGTGAGGTTTTCCAGTCCATGGTCCTTTCACCAGGAGATGATCCCTTTTCTCTGAACTCTCCCACCTGCAGTATATAGATTTGGTCATCATTGCAATAGCCGACATTTTCTGTCCTAAACAATCCCTTTGGTTTTATTTCCCTCTTCTCTGGACCCTGCTCCCACACCTTACACTGTGTGCTCAAACTCTCCTGTTTCTGAAAATTTCCATTCCCAGCCCCTCGCCCTTTGCCCCTCCCTTCCCTAGACCCTCAAAATTATGGCCTTCCATCTGCTGTAGCCTCCTCCAGCTCACAATCCTGAAAATGCTCTATAAAGATATTTCTTGGGTTTTTTTTTAATAATTTTGACAATTCATGTGCATCCACCCTCCATACAGATTTGCAAAACAAAGTTATGTCTGTTCTAAGTCCTCTGCATGCTACAGATTCCTTTTATTGCCCAAATATACTTTGCTTTTATTTTCCTTGTTAGTGATATCAATAGTAGTCTGGACTAAATGAGAACATATAGGGAGGCACATTTGTACTGGTGTCCAAATATTTTCAGCTTTGTGGCTTTTCTTGACTTCTCAGAAAGTAGACAGTACTTTAAACTAGACTGTTTTAGCTGTGTAGGTGTGGATCATGATCTGTCTCAAAGCATACCAACTAGATAATATTAATTAAATTACAGGAAAAGATTGAAATCCTAGGCAAACTCTCCCTCCTTTTGGTTTATAACTTCCCTTCAACCAGCCAATATTTTGGCTCATTTAAAATATAGATGGAAAGAAATCTTTTTGCTATTTATGATATTTTCCCTTCTAAGGCATGACCAGAGCAGATTCTGCTTCATATTCTCAGATGGTTTGCCACAATCACCCAGGGCAGTTTGTAGCCCAGTCAGAGATCTGACCTTTTGTGTTCTAAGGTTCTGCTTTGTTCTCCTATCCCCACACCAGCATACAACATTCAGAGTTAGGACTCAGACCCAAGTAGGAAATTTGGTAAGCCAAATTTCAGCCACCTGCAATATTCACCATTGAACGTGAACTGACAGCTCAGACATTAAGTGTGCTCAGGATATTCTAAAACATGAAACTGTTGTTGCCAAGGAAACATCCTCCTGTCATTTATAAATTTCATTTTTAAAATTTTTAATGGATTTTAATTGCACTGTGCCTAATGATTTACAGATATCATCTAGAAAAATGAATATCCCTAATATCTTTAATGAGGCGTCAGGAATTAAAACCTAGTTTTACTTGTTCAAGAGCATTGTCTACTCATCATAAGTAACAAGCCTGTCAATGACCACATTTGATGGCTAGGCATTCTCTGAGAACAGAAATGATCGACTGAATGGGCCTATGAATGGAAAATGTCATAAATGGCAAAGATGTATTTTCAGATAGATTCTTTATTGGCCCAAATACTGACCTTTCATATGTAGATAATTAAAAAAAATAAGAATAGGGTAGATTATTCTTATGAGATCAAACATCACTTCAATTTTCATTCTGAGAATGTACTGGCAATGCAAAAAAGAAAAATCTGACATCCTGAGCCTTAAAATTAAGATAAAAACTGTTTATTTTATAACCACTCCAAAAAAACCACACAAACCACAAATATCTGTACAAAAGCAATAATACAATCCTCTGTAATTCCTTCATTGAGAAAGATATTCATATTTATTTATGGCACATTGATGATGAAGGTCTCCACATCTTCAAAAAATTATTCTTTGAATTCATTAGGGTTTGTCATGGTGGGGGCATAGGCACTGATGATGGTGGTGTGGCATTTTTCTGCAAGTGACAACTGCATTGTCATGAGCTTATCATTCACTCCTTTTGGCAGGCATACAAGCTTGTTGACTAGATTACTTTTGATTGCAAAATCTACACCAGCTTCTTGGTGCTCACCATCACTGTGACCACTCCAGAAAAACATGTATCCAGCTCCGACTTTGGTAAGCTGGCTTTCATTTGCCAGCCTTGTTTCACTCAGGGCTGCAATTGGGATGTGAAACCTACTGAGTTCTCTTGCAACAAGAGCTGTTAGTCTTTCAAGTCTACTGACATTTGTGTTGTGTATAGGTGTGCATACATTCCATGTGCTGACCTGTGTTAGAGCATTCTGAGCTCAGATTGGTCCAGTCAGCCATGGTCAGACACATTGCAATTTGACTCTAGAACAGTGATGTCATTTTCATCCTCTATAGGCAGCAGGAAGGGAAAGGGGAAAGAAAAGGGAGGGGGCTGGCAGAAGGGAAGGAAGACTGAGCGAGGCAGCGGTCAAAAATTAAAACTCCATTCTGGAGCGGAAGGGAGAAGTAAAAGCATAAACAGGAGGAAATACGATGGAGGGAAAGAAACAGTAATCATAACTGTGAATGTCAATGGGATGAACTCTCCCATAAAACAGAGGTGGATGGCAAAATGGATTAAAAAGCATAATCCAACAATATGTTGTTTACAAGAAACACATTTGAAATGGGGAGATATATACAGGGTAAAGGTAAAAGGCTGGAGCAAAATATATTATACTTCAGCTAATGCAAAAAAGCATGATCTAGGTATAAAGATTGATACTATAAACAAATTAGGGGAGTGAGTAATAGTGTATTTGTCAGACTTATGGAGAATGGAGAAATGTATGACCAAACAAGAGATAGAGAACATTATGAAGTACAAAATGAATAATTTTGATTACTTGAAATTGAAAAGATTTTGCACAAACAAGCCTAATGCAACCAAGATTAGGAGGGAAGCAGAAAACTGGGAAACAATGTTTACAACTAGTGTTTGTGATTAAGGCCTCATTTCTAAAATATATAGAGAGAACTGAATCAAATTTACAAGAATACAAGTCATTCCACAATTTGATAAATGGTCAAAGGTTATGAAAAGGCAGTTTTCAGAGGAAGAAATTAAAGCTACTTATAGTCATATGAAAAAATGCTCTCAATCACTATTGATCAGAGAAATGCAATTCAAAACAACTCTGAGGTACCACATCACACCTAATCAGATTGGCGAATGTGACAAAATGAATATGATAAATGTTGGAGAAGATGTGACAGAGTTGCAATTCTAATTCATTGTTGGTAGAGCTGTGAACTAATCCAGCCATTCTGTAGAGCAATTTGGAACTATGCCCAAAGGGCTACAAAAATGTGCATATCATTTGACCCAGCAATATAACTTCTAGAACTGCATCCCAAAGAGATCATAAAAATGTGAAAGGGTCCCACATGTACAAAAATATTTATAACAGCTCTTTTTTTGGTGGCCAAGAACTGGAAATTGAGGGGATGCCCATCAATTGGGGAATGGCTGAACAAGTTGTGGTACAAGAATGTAATGGAATACTATTGTACTATAAGAAATGATGAACAGGAAGACTTCACAGAGGCCTGGAAGGATTTATATGAAGTGATGCTAAGTGAAAGGAGCAGAACCAGGAGAACTTTGTGCGCAGCAACAACCCCAGTGTGCAAGGAATTTTTCTGGTAGACTTAGCCCTTCACAGCAATGCAAGGACTTAAAACGTTCCCAATGTACTTTTGAGGCAAAATAACTTCCACATTCAGAGAAAGAACTATGAAAATGGATTGCAGAATAAAGCAGACTATTTTTTCTTGGGTTTTGTTTTGTTTTGGTTTGATTTTTCTCATGGTTTCTCCCATTCATTTTAATTCTTCTATGCAACATGACCAATGTGAAAATGTGTTTAATAAGAATGTATGTGTAGAACCCATATAAGATTGCACACCATCTCATGGAGAAAGGGAGGAGTGAGAAGTGAGGGATGGGGAGAAAATCTAAGAATTATAGAAGTGATTGTAGAAAACTGAAAACAAATTAATTAAAAAAAGAAATGAGAATTGCATATCTTTATCAGTCCTTAGAAAACCAAATGTTTGCATTCCTGTATACCATTACAGTGAGCAAGTGAGTCTTGTAATGCAGAATTTCCTAAAATGGCAGTGAGTCCCTATTAATGAAACACCTAGGAATGGATTGTGAAAACCAAATTCTTGAATTGGGTTTTGACTTGGAATCTTGACTATCTGAGCTTGATGGAAATAGATAAGCCTGAATAGAATCCTGAAATATATAATCCAAGAATTCTGAGAAGGATGAGTATAGAAACAAGACTTGTCAGTTTGGGGAAGGACTAGAAGCGACAGATGGGGAGATGTTCATAGGCTGATGAGTGAAACTGTCTGAAGAAATGGGGTTTTAGAAGAGACAATATCAGTCTTGGAGAATGGGAGATTGAGGAAATCCTTCAAAGCAATTGATATTTGATCTGGGAAAGAACAAATTTCAGGAATGGAGTATAATCCAATCTTCCATATGCCATTACTGTGAGGACTCTAAGAACCTACATCATTGGCTGTAGAATGGGTCTTCAAATATAAAGTGTTACAAATTTCAAGGATTACCCTAAATATCTGCTTTTTAGATAAACATATTTTCTAGATATATGTCAATAATATGTTGTTTTCTAAGGAAATAAAAAATACTGGTTAGTTTTTAAAAATTATAATGTGGTAAAATTAATGTTTGTTATAATAAAAATTCAATAAAAAAAGAAAATAGAAAACTCCTCATGGATCATAAGAGAATATGACACTACTGTCCAAAATATCTGCTCTTGGTAGCCCCTTGGAACACTGAATGTTAGAGCTTCCCATGACCCTTCTAGGGCCTTTCTACTTAGGAGACCAGATTTCCTAGATACGGCATAAGTCCTGACTCTGAATGTCCAGATTGGAAAAAAAGCTTAGAGAGAGCAGAAGTATGTAACATAGCATGTATGAACTTTAAGGAAATTTGTAATTTGGGATCATCAGCTGGATGAGGCCATAGAATCTGCCAGGCCAGATTTGTGAGGGCCTAGAGAAGAGATAGGGGGACTGGGAATGGGCATTTTCAGAAGCATGAGGATATGAGCTTGTAATGTGTCAGGCCCAGGAAGTGTCATGGAGAAAGAAATGAGAGAGCTAGCAGTGTCCGTAGAAGAGGGGACCTCAGAGCAAATAAAGCCTTTAGGGGAGGAAAGGTCAGATATTGACAGTCAGACAGTGAACTCCTAACCCCTGTATGCTATTGTTGAGGGCTTTCAGAGAACAAACATCATCCAGTGGCAAAGGGGCTTCAGAGTGAAAAATTTCACAAATAGCAAAAATTTATTTTCATCTTTATACAAGGTGGGCTTTAAAAAGTAAGACAAAGGTAGACTTTTTTTTGCAGGAGAGCATTAATTTATTCCAATATAATTTTTATTGAACACATTGAACAGAAAAACAAACAAAAAATCCTAAAAAACCAATACCACTACATATATTCAAACACAGTGCCAAAAGGGTTTGTTGAGTTTATTTTTTATTTTTTGGCTAGACAACAATGCCTCTGAACCACAACACATGGGCACCAAAAGAAAGGCAGTTGCATATACTTCTTTCCATGGTAAAGACTGATGTTTATATTACTTTTAATAAAAATGAGCAATATTGAGTAATTTTGGACAAAAAATCGAGATGTTCACTATAGAAAGCCTTTTAGAGAGCTGAGTTCTATTTTAAAGTCATCTTATCAGTAGCCATTGTACTTTAATAATAAGAATACAATGAATAAAATTAAAAATAATAACTAGATACACGTTGTCCTGGTTTGGCTTTTAAAACCAAAAAGTTGTGGCTTCTATGTTCCCTAAAACACTAAAAGTTTGGGCTGTCAAGTATATCTCTTGCAGGAATATTGGAAGTAATTGAGAACAGAGATAAGGAATTTCTGAGTCTGGAGTTAAATCCTGCCTCTGAATGTACCAACGGTCAATGAAAAGTGAAGCCAGAATATGTGATCATGGAGGGCAACTGGAACCAAGACTGTGAGGCCTTGACGGAAACGTTGGATCCAGAATCATGAGCTAGATTTGGCTTAAGAATTTATAATGTCATTATTCTCAGAGACTAGAAGAGAGAAATATTCAGGGGCTGAGAATCAAAATTGTCAGAAACTAGAGAACTTTAGACCATGGAATGGTGTAGCCTTGGAGAAGAGAAGAAAGGAGGTAGGAAGAGAAATCAGAGCAGAGAGTGGCCTGAGATTCCACAGGACAAATCTTGAAATGTCCTGAAACTCACTGTGTTTGATTGCTTGACATTCTCTGAGCACAGATAATTGACTCTGATTGGACCTTTGAATGGATAATGCCATAAATGGCAAGAATATATTCTCAGATATATTTTCAGTTGCCCCAAATATTGACCTACCGCGATCTACTTATTGTCCTTTGTTCTTCCTTCTTGAAGAGGACCATGAAATCTTGAAGGTAATGTCAACTTCGCAAGTGAATTGCATTTAAGTGAGGGAGGGCTATGCAGCTGTGTCCAGCCTTACTCTCCAGAAGCCATTGGAGATCAGTGTCAAGATACAGATTATAAAGACTAGAGATGGCCCTGGAAGTAGGCCATTTAATAAACACGATGAAGGTAGATTGTTCCTATGAGATTAAACCAAAATTCGAATTTTTTCAATATTTAGTATTTACTTTTGAAGGAAAGGAGACTTCCTGGAGGCAAGATGGTGGAGTAAGCAGTAAAATGCTGGAACTCTTCCATATTCACCTCCAAACAACCATAAAATTGTGTCCGAAAACAAATTTACAGAATCAGCAAAAAGAGGGGATAAAACAATGTTTTAGCCCAAGAAACTTGGAAAATCAGGAAGAAAGGTCCATCTCACTGATGAGGGAAATTGTCTAAAGAAATGGGATTTTAGAAGAGAATTTCAGTCTGGGAGGAGGCTTGGAGAAAAGAATGAGAGATTGAGGGGAGTCTTTACAAGAAGGGATATCTGATCCAAGAGAGAACACAAAAGGTCATTCCTGGTGTACCCCCAATTTCTTATAAGTCATAGCTCTGAGATCTCTTTGAACCTAATTCATCTTCTGTAGAATGGACTTTTCAAGTCCATTTCAAGGACTGCTTCAAATATATTCTTAGTGAGCAAAAATTTTTTCCAGTTCTAAGTAAATAAAGTATGAGAATTTAGAATTTTTCAATAAGATCACTAAGTTATTTCAATTTTCATTATATTATACTCTTATAAAGCTCAAAGAAATTTTTTTATAACTTCCCCCACACAGTTAAAAATTTTATTGAAAGTAGTGATAATGTTTTGGCTTGCTAAAAAATTCCCAGATGAGGCAAAATTCCCAGCTTTCAGAAACAAAAGCAATTCCAGGAGGATCTTTCTTTGATAAAGGCTACCATGAATTTGTTATTATTCATAGAGAATGTAGAATATTTTTGAAGAATAACAAAACTTAGATTTTAATACCTGAAACCTCATAAGAGAAAGAACTAATGTTTCCAAATCATGCTATCTGTAAGTCATTGGTTACACTGTAATAAAATAAAAAGCATTTAAAACATTTTAAAATGAAATTTATAGATGACAGCAGGACGTTTCATTGGAGCCAACAAGTTCATGTCTTAGAATGTCCTTAGCGTACTTAACGCCTGGGCTGTCAGTTCACATGCAATGGTGATTGTTGCAGGTGGCTGAAATTTTACTTACCAAGTTTCCCTGCTATGTAAAAATCCTAACTCTGAATGTCACACGTTGGAACGGGGCTAGGAGAGCAAAGCAAAACTGTAGAAAACAGAAAGTCAGATCTTTGACTGGGCTACAAACCATTTTATGCGATAGTGGGAAGCCCTCTGACAACATGAAGTAGAATCTACTCTGGCCATGCCCTAGAAGGGAAAATGTCATAAATGGCAAATACTTATTCTCACCTATATTCTAAGTGAGCCAAATATTGGTCAATTGTAAGGAATTTCAAAGACCAGAAGAAGGGAGAGTTCGTTTAGGATTTCAATCTTTTTCTACAATTTAATTAATATTTTGTCATAGGTATGATTTGAAAAGAATTACAAATACACAACTACACAGCTAAAAGAATCTAGTTAAAGTACTATTTTCTGACAAGCCAAAAAACACCCCCAAACTGAAAACACTTGGACACCAAAGCAAAGGTAACTCCCTATATGTTCTCATTGAGTCGAGACTACTATTGATAACACTAACCAGGAAAATGAAATTAGCAATAAAATGAATGTGTAGCATGATGAAGACTTAGAATAGACAAGAGCTAGTTTTGCAGATTTGTAGATAGGGAAAATGCATGTGCATTGTAATAATTATACAGTAAAAAAGAAAAAGAAATATCTTTATAAAACATCTTTATAGGGCATTTTCAGATTCATGAGCTGCATGAGGCTATAGCAGGTGCAAGGTCAGAATTTTGAGGGTCCAGAGAAGGGAGGGGGCAGAGGCAGAGGGCTGGGAATGGAAATTTTCAGAAATGTGAGCACACAGAGTGTCAGGTCTGGGCGTTGCCATGGAGAAGAAAATGGGAGAGCAGCAGGGTCCAGAGAAGAGGGAAATCAAAACCAAGAGGGTGATTAGGGCAGAAAATGTCGACTCCCGCAGTGAACTCCAAACCACTATATGCTACAGGTGGGAGGGTTCAGAGAAAAGGGACCATCTCCTGGGGAAGAGGCCTTAGAGAGGAAAAAACCTCAAAATCCCATGGATTAATTTTTGTGTATATAGTCAGTGGGCCCAAATATTGGACATTTTAACTTCTTTAAAAAATAAGAAAGTAGATTTGTTTCTTCATTTATTCCAATATAATTTTTGTTGGGCATCTGTTATGTGTCTGAAAAATAAACAAAAAATTGAAATGAAACAAAGCAAACATAACCTCTTTCTTCAACCACACCTTTTAAAAGGGTTTATTAATATTTCTGTCAAGTTTTTCTGTAACAAAAAACATCCTTCAAAAAGACAATACCTGTGCACCAAACAAATTCATTTCATTCTTTAGTAAAGACAGCTGTTTGTATTACTATTATGAAAAATGAATATCAGGAAATTGTTGACAAGAAAAGATCTTAAGTAAAGAGAACTTATTAGGGAGAAAGTTATTTTAAAAGCATCATATCAGTAAAACTCATGCCCATTGTGATAACAATCCAATAAATAAAAGTTAAAAATAATAATGACCCAATTTAGCATCCTGTGGCTTTAGAACTAAAATGTCTGATTTAGAATGATCCATAGAACATGAAAATCTAGGCTTTCTGTACTCTTCAAGTGTGAATGTTGGAGAAAACAGATTCAGAATGTCTGTTGTGGAGAGAAAAGTCAAGTCACTATTGACAGTACCTAGAATCCAGACAGTGTGGGCTTGATGGAAGCTTTGAGCCCAGAATTCTGAGCTTGATTTGACTGGGGAATCTATAATTCCAGTGTCAGGAGGGACTGGAAGTAGGAGAGTGAAAGATGTTTAAGAGCTGAGAATGAAAATTGAAACAGGAAGGTTTGGGCACACAGCATGGTACAGCCATGTTGAAGAGAAGGAAGGCGATAGGAGAACATATTGATGAAGGGATATAGGAGCAGAGAATACCCTAACACTCCCAAGGGCAGATCTCAGAATGTCCTGAGCATCACCATGTTTGATTACAAGGCAATCCATGAAAACAAAAATGATTCATAAGCCTCAGAATGGAAAATACCATAAACATCAAGGATGCACTCTCATAGATATTAGTAGTTGGCCCAAATATTGACCTGATTTAGGTCCTTTATGAACAAGAACAAGGTAGATTGTTCTTATGCTATCAAACATAAATTTGAATTTAATATGTAAGATGCATTGGAGATGAAAAAAGAAAAATATGACATCTTTTACCAGAGTCTCATGGATAAGGTGAAAATATCATAACTTTTATGGCCACTACAAAAAATGTTTCAAACCCTAATCATGTGCAGATGCAATCCAAAAAAAACCCCATGCAATCTACCGATAAAGAATATTCAGTAGTTTGGGTCAATGGAACATGATGTAATTCAAGATGAACTTACAAATGGAGAAGACATCTGTTTGGAAGTTAGTGTATAAGTAACTCTCGAGTGCCTAGGTAAAAAGTAATCCAATAAATGAACCTGCATTAAAGGCCAACCAAGTCGTAGGAGGGATTTCTTTAGGGAGGAGAACCTCCTATCTGTTAATACCCTTCCAAAAATGAATGTCTGGAAATCCAGGTATCATTAAAGCAGGAATATCAATGGTAGGCTAGAGTTTAGAAGGCAGGATTTCCCAGCATAGAAATAAGTCATACCTCAGGATAGAATAATTAGCAATGGATTGTAAACAGAATTCAGGAACAGATTTTTGATTGGGAACCTAGAATCTCTGAGCTTAATAGTAATATACAGTACAGTCTAGAAAACTGAGATGGATGAGGGAATACCATTCTGCAGACTGGCTAGAACAAGGAGAATGGGAAATGTTGAAAGTTGATGAACGAAACTCTCTGAAGAAATGGGATTTTAGAACTATGTCAAGTGAGAGAGGAGCCTTAGAGAAGAGAATGAGAGATTGAGGGCAGATTTTAGAAGAAGGGATTTCTGATTCAGGAGAGAACACCAAAGTTCAGGACTGGCGTGTCCTCAAATTTTCCATGTGTCAAAGCTCTGAGAGCTTGAATCTATTTCATCTGCTGTGGAATGTGCCTTCAGATGCAAAATGTCATCAGTTTCAAGCATTACTTTAGATATATTCTTAGTGGACAAAAATATTTTCCAGTTCTAGGTAAATAAATAAAATATTTTCCAGTTCTAGGTAAATAAATAAAGAGTCATCAGTTTCAAGCATTACTTTAGATATATTCTTAGTGGACAAAAATATTTTCCAGTTCTAGGTAAATAAAGAAAGGAGGACAATTTAGAATTTCTGGGTGATATCATTTATTTGAAATTGCTTTATATCATACCCTTATAAAACTCAAAAGAATTTCACATCTGCACTAGGGGTTTGGTTAATGTACTGCTAATGTCTTGACTAACTAAAAAATCTTCAGACAAGGCAATATACCAGCACCATGGAACAAATGCAATTCCATGAATTTTTTTTTTTTTTTGATAAGGACTGACATTGATAGGATTACTGTTGAAAATGAAGATGGAGTTTTTGAATTAAAAATAAAATACCTTAGTTATCAATTTTGAAAGATTCAGAAGTGACAGAAGTAATGTTTCCTGCTCAAAACTTTTGTAAATCCTGAAGTACAATATAATAAAAATCCAAAAAATACTTTAAAAAACCCACTTTATAAATGATAGCATTGCCTTTCTTTGCAACTAATAATGTGATAGTTTCTAGATGAGACCAGGCATTTATTTCAATTCACTTTATATAAAACCCATGAAGAGCTCAATTTTTTTTTATCTCTTCCACCACACAGATAAAACATTTTGTTGAAGTAGTGACAATGTTTTGGCCAGTTAAAAAATTCCCAGACAAGGTAACATACAAGCTCCAGGGAACAAATACAATTAATTCCATGAACACCTTTCTCTAATAAATGCTGCCATTGACAGGCTTGTTATTGATGATAGATAGAGAATGCTTTTGAACAAGTAAAACTAGGTTTTCATTCCTGAAGCCTCATTAGGGATATTCATTTTTCCAGATGATAATATCTGTAAGTCATTAGGTACAGTACAATGAAAATTCATTAAAATTTTAAAAATGAAATTTATATATGATATGATGGTGTTTCCTTGGCAACAACAATTTCATGTCATAGAATGTCCTTAGCATACTTATTGCCTGGGCTGTCAGTTCATATTCAATGCCGATTGTTGGCAGGAGGCAGAAATTTGACTTATCAAATTTACTACTTAGCTAGGCGTCCTAACTCTGAATGTCACATGCTCAAGTGGGGATAGGACAGTAAAGCAGAACCTTAGAACACAAAAGGTCATATCTGTGACTGGGCTACAAACCACCCTGGGTGATTGTGGGAAGCCATCTGAGAACATGAAGCAGAATCTGCTCTGGCAATGCCTTAGAAGGGAAAATGTCATAAAAGACAATGATTTATTTACACCTATATTTTAAGTGAGCCAAACTATTGGCCAGTTGTAGGTAAGTCAAAAACCAGAAGGAGGGAGCATTTGCTTAGGATTCCAATCTTTTCCTGTAATTTTATTAACATTCATTAGTAGGGATGCTTTGAAACAAGTCATGAATTGACACCTACACAGCTAAAAGAGTCTGATTGAAGTACGATTTTCTGAGAAGCCAAGAAAAGTCTCCAAACTGAAAAAATCTGGACACCAATAGCAAATGTAACTCCTTATATGTTGTTCTTTAGTCCAGGCCACTATTGATACTACTAACAAGGAACATGAAAGCAACCTGCAGCATGCAGAGGCCTTAGAAAAGACACTGGTTTGTTCTGAAAATCTATACATAGGGAGAATATATGTGCATTGTCATAATTATCCCATAAAATAAAATGAGATACCTTTATAGATCATTTTCATGATCATGAGCTGGATGAGGCTGCAGTAGGAGCAAAGTCAGAATTTTGAGGGTCTAGAGAAAGGAGGGGGCAGAGGCAGGGGGGCTGTGAATGGAAATTTTCAGAAACAGGAGAGTTGGAGCACACAGTGAATCAGGTCTGAGAGTTGCCATGGAGATGAAAATGAGAGAGCAGCAGGGGCCAGACAAGAGGGAAATCAGAACAAAGGGATTGATTAGGACAGAAAATGTCGGCTCTTGCAATGATGATCAAATCTCTATATGCTACAGGTGGGAGGGTTTAGAGAAAAGGGATCATCTCCTGGGGAAGGGGCCTTAGAGTGGAAAACCTCACAAATCTCATGGATTTATTTTTGTGTATGTACTCAGTGGGCCCAAATATTGGCCGTTTCAAAGTAATTTTAAAAATAAGTGGTTTTTTTTTGGTAGGAGATCATTCATTTATGGCAATATGATTTTTATTGAGCATCAGTGATGAATAAAAAACCTAAAAAATGAATTAAAGAAAACATAACTCAATATTTCAACTCGTAATATACTGTTCATTTTATAAGCAGTCCAAAAAAACCACATAAACCTCAAATATCTGTACACAAATAATTCCTCTTCAATTCATTCATTGAGAAAGATATTTATATTTAATTATAGTAGTGTTAGTGATAATGGATATTCAATATTTTGGGCCATTAAAATGGCCATGCTTATTTGGGGTAGGTTTTAAAAAGTAGGAGGAAAGTAGATTTGTTACAGGAGATCATTAATTTATTCCAATACTATTTTTATTGAATAGTAGTGATGCATACAAAAATAAATGAAAAAAAAATCCTAAAACAACCAATAGCATCACCCATTTTCAACCACAGTACCAAAAGGATTTGTTGAGCTTTTATTTTATTTGTTGAGCATTTATTTTTTGGCTAGCCAACAATGCCTCTGAACCAGAACATATGGACATCAAGAGAAAGCATGTACATGTATTTTTTTCTGTAGTAAGGACTGATTTTCTATTCCTTTTAATAAAAATGAATATTGAGTAATTTTGAACAAAAAAAATCTGAGATGTTCACTATAGAGAGTGTTTTAGAGATAGCTTCTCTTTGAAAGTCATCAGATCAGTAGCCAAGGTATATTGTAATAATAAGAATATAATGAACAAAATTAAAAATAACTACATACAAGTTATCTAGAGATGACTTTTAAAATAAAAAAAAACCATGACTTGAATGTTTCCTAGATCACTAAAAGTTTAGTCTGCCAGGTATCTTTCCTGCGGGAATATTGGAATTAATTGAGAACAGAGACAACAGAACTTTTGAACCAGGAGTTAAATCCTGCCTCTGAATGTACCGATGTGGAGTGGAAATGAAGCCAAAATATGGGATCAAGGAGCGCACCTGGAACCCACACTTTATGGGCTTCCCAGAAATATTAAATCCAGAATGAAGACCTACATTCAGCTGTAGAATCTATAATGTCATTATTAGGAGGGAGCAGAAGAGGGAGAAAAGGAGATATTCAGGGACTGGAATGACAATTGTTAGAAATTAGAGAGCTTTAGCTCATAGCATAGTATAGGAAGAAGGGATATCAGAGGAGAGAGTGGCCTGAGACTCCACAAGGCAAATCTTCAAAAGTCCTGACAATCACCACGTTTGATTGCTGGGCATTCTCTGAGAGCTCAAATGCTTAGCTCTGAATGGGCCTTTGAATAGCTATGTCATAAATGGCATCTCTTGATCAGGACTACTATATGGTAAAATTCTCCACTTTCTGACAATTTCCATTCTTAACCCCTGAATATTTCCCTCTCTTCCTCCCCTATTGCCTCCCAATAATGATATTATGGATTCTACATTCAAAAGAATCTCAGGATTCTGGATTCAAAGTTTTTAATCAAACTCACATAGTGTTGGTTCCAAGTGCCCTGCAAGATCACATGGTCTGACTTCACTCTCCCCACTAGAAAATTCAGAGGCTCTTAGCCTGGATTTTCTTCATCTGAGATTCATCTGCTCACAAGATTTCTACATGAAAGGCACCTGGAAGCCTAAACTTTAGTGACGTAAGGACGATCCAGCATGTGACATTTTTGTTTCTAAATCCATACAATGATAGATTGTACAAAGTCATTATTTTAATTAGATTACTTGGATAATTATTGACATTGAGCTTTTAATTAGATTAATTGGATAATTATTACATTGAGCTCAGTGATGTGATGATTTGAAATAATCTTCTCCATAAAAGCCCCCTTTACTGAACATCTTTTTTTGTCCAAAATTTCTCAGGATTCATTTTCATTAATAAAAATAGAAATAACAGAATTTACTAAAAAGAATACTTACAACTTCAATTGTTCTGGTATGCAAGTTTTGTGGGGGTTTGGGTTTTGGATTTTTTGGGGAGAGGTTTCATTGTTTTTTTGGGATTTTTTTGGCTACAGAAAGAATAAACAGAAATCTCACCACAATATTTTGCCTGATTATTTCAGTATGTGTGGGGTTTTTATTTGTGCTTCTTTCTACATGAGTATTTGGGATTTTGCAGTTTGCAGTTTGTTTCTGAGTGGCCAGAAAATAGATAGTATTTTTACCTTGCCCTTGAGGCCCTGTGGTTAAGGAGGTCAGTTTTTTTTTCCTTTGTGTACTTCAATGCATCTTAAACAATAAATTGAAATTTAGATTTGATCTCATAGGAACAATCCACCTTTTACTTGTTTTTTAAATGACCTATTTGGGCCAACTTTGACTCTATCTGAGAATATGTCCTTGCCATTTATTACATTTTCCATTCTGAGGCCCATTCAGACCTCATCATTTTTCTTCTCATGGATTGGCTAAGAATCAAACCTGGTGATTTTCAGAACATTCCAAGATCTGCCCTTTGGAGTCTTAGGGCATTCTCTGCTCTGACATCCCTTCTTCAAAGTGCTCTCCTACCTCCTTCCTTCTCTTGTCCAAGGCTGCACCATGCTACGTTCAAAAACTTATTTCTGAAATTTTCCATTCTTAGCACCTCAATGTCCCTGACTTGCCCCCTTCTGATCCCTCTGTACAACAACATTAGAGATGCCATAGCTGAAAAAAGCTGAGGAATCTGAATTCAAAGTTTCACTGAATTCCACACAGTCTGGGTTCTAGAGTCCTCCATGATCACATATTCTGGCTTCACTTTCTACTCCACATTGGGACATTCAGAGGCAAGGATTAGCCACTAATTCAGAAATTTTCAGTCTGTGATCACAATTACTTCCAACATTCCCACATGAAAAGTACCTGGTTCTAGAGCCATATCAAGGAAACTTGGGTCAAGGTATTATTTTTAATTTTATTATTTGAATTATTATTACAATGTGCATTGGCTCAAAGGATATGATGACTTCAAAACAGAGGTCTTCTCCCCAAAAAGGTCTCTATACTGAATATGTGGGGGGGTTGTTGAAAATTACTTGATATGAATTTTGATTAATAGTAATAGAAAAAACAGTCTTTACTTAGGAATGAAAACCAAGCAACTGGGTGTATATTGGGGGTCCGGTTTTTTGTTTGTTTTTAGGAGTTTATTGAGCTAGCTAAAAAATTGACAACTTCATCAAATATTTTTGTTAGTGTGGTGGATAAGATGAGGTTTTTGGTTTATATTTTGTTTACTCTCTTTGTTACTTTTTCCTATTTGTCACTGATGCCCAGTAAAGATCACATTGGAATAAATGAACGATCTCCTACAAAAATAGCCACCTTCTTATTTTTAAAAAAATTATTTTAAAGTGCCCCATTTTATGCCCACAGAGTATATGCATGAAAATAAATCCATATGATTTATGAGACTTTCCATTCTAAGGTCCCTTTCCCAGGAGATGATTCCTTTTCTCTGAACCCTCCCACTTGTAGCAGATAGTGGTTTGGAGTTCACTGCAAAAGCCGTCATTTTCTTTCCAAAGCACTCTCTCATTTTCATCTCCATGGCAACCACCAGACCTGATACACTGTGTGCTCACATCCTCCTGTTTCTGAAAATTTCCATTCCCAGTCCCTCTCCCTCTGCCCCCTCCCTTTTCTAGACCCTCAAATTCTGACCTTGTACCTGCTATAACTTCTCCCAGTTTATGATCCTGAAAATGCTCTACATGAATTTTTCTTTTACTTTTTACTGTATAATTATTAACAATGCTCATGAATCTTGCCTATAAAAATTTGCAAAACTAACTTGATTGTGTTCTAAGTCCTCAGCATGCTGCATGTTACTTTTATTTTCCAGATATACTCTGCTGTCATTTTCCTTGTCAGTAACATCAATAGTAGTCTGGACTAAAGGAGAACATATAGGGCGTTCTATTTGCTTTGGTGTCCAGTTGTTTTAAGTTTAGAGGCTTTTTTTGTTCTTCCAGAAAATAGACAATACTTTAACTAGATTGTTTTAGCTGTGTAGGTGTGCAATTATGATATTTCAGAGCATGCCTCCTACTGAATGTTAGTTAAATTTCAGGAAAAGATAGTCATCCTAGGCAAACTCTCCTTCCTTCTGGTTTTTGACTTCCCTTCAACTGGCCAATATTTTGCCTCATTTAGAATATCGATGGAAAGAAATCTTTGCCATTTATGATATTTTTGGAGCTGAAATTTTCCATTCTCAGCACCTAAATGTCCCCAACTTGCCCCCTTCTAATCCAACTGTGTAGCGACATTAGAGATGCCATAGCTGAATAAAACTGAGGTATCAGAATTCATAGTTTCCCTGAAGCTCACATCGTCTGGGTTCCAGAGCCCTCCATGATCACATATTTTAGCTTCACTTTCCACACCACACTGGGACATTCAGAGACAAGGTTAACTAGTAGTTTACACATTTTCTGTGGGTGCTCTCAACTACTTCCAACATTTCCACAGGAAAAGTACCTGGAAACATAGACCTTTAGGGTTCTAGAGACCAGAGATGACCTGACCTTTTGGTTCAAAAGCCATATCAAGGAAACTTGGGTCAAAGTGTTATTTTTAATTATTTTATTTAAATTATTATTACCATGTACATTGATCTAAGGGATATGATGACTTCAAAATAGAAGTTTTCTTCCTAAAAAGGTCTCAGATACTGAACATCGGGGGGCTGTTGAAAATTACTTGATACTAATTTTGATCAATAGTAATAGAAAAAGTACTCTTTACTTAGGAATGAAAAGCAAGCAAATTGTATATTGGGGGTCTGGGTTTTTTGTTTTGAGGGGTTTATTGAGCTAGCTAAAAATCAGCAATAATTTCACCAAATACTACTGTTAGTGTGGTGGACAAGATAAGGTATTTGTTTAATATTCTATTTAGTCTCTTTGTTGGTTTTTCTTATTTGTCACTGATGCCCAATAAAAATCATATTGGAATAAATGAATGATCTCCTACAAAAACAGCCACCTTCTTATTTTTTAAAGATTATTTTAAAGTGCCCCATTTTGATGCCCACAGAGTATACGCAGGGAAATAAATCCATATGAATTGTGAGACTTTCCACTCTAAGGTCCCTATCCCAGGAGATGATCCCTTTTCTCTGAACCCTCCCACTTGTAACAAATAGCGGTTTGAAGTGCATTGTAAAAGCCGACATTTTCTTTCCAAAGCACTCTCTCATTTTCATCTCCATGGCAACCACCCGAACTGATACACTGTGCGCTCACATCCTCCTGTTTCTGAAAATTTCCATTCCCAGTCCCTCTTCCGCCCCCTCCCTTCTCTAGACCCTCAAAATTCTGACCGTACACCTGCTGTATCCTCTTCCTGTTCATGATCCTGAAAATACTCTATACGGATTTTTTTTACTTTTTTTAACTTTTATTTCCTGTATAATTATTACAGTACACATATATTTTACCTAACAAAAATTTGTAAAACTAACCTGATTCTGTTCTAAGTCCTCTGCATGCTGCACATTACTTTTATTGCTTTCATTTTCCTTGTTAGTGATATCAGTAGTAGTTTCGACTAAAGGAGAACATATAGGGAGGTACATTTGTATTGGTGTTCAAATGTTTTCCGTTTGGGTGTATTTTTGGTTTGTAAGAAAATAGTTCTTTAACTAGGCTGTTTTAGCTGTGTAGATATAGATTCATGATTTATTTCAAACAATCCCTACTACTGAATGCTAATTAAATTACAGGAAAAGATTGGAATGTAAGGCACACTCTCCCTCCGTCTGGTTTTTGACTTCCCTACAACTGGCCAATATTTTGGCTCATTTAGAATATAGATGGAAAGAAATCTTTGCCATTTATGATATTTTCCCTTCTAAGACATTGTCACTGCTTCATATTCTCAAAGGGCTTCCCACTATCGCCCAGGGTGCTTTGTAACCCAGTCAAAGGGCTGACCTTTTGTGTCTAAGGTTTTGCTTTACTTTCCTATACCCAGTCCAACGTTTGACATTCAGAGGTAGGACTTATACTTGGCTAGGAAAATTGGTAAAGCCTGAAATTGGTAATTTTAGGCACTTGCAAAAATTGCCACCAAGTGTGAACTGACAGCTCAGCTATTAAGTGAACTAAGGACAATCGATGACATGAAATTGCTCATTCCAAGGGAATACCCTCCTACCATCTATAAATTACTTTTTTAAAAATTTTGATGGATTTTCATTACATTGTACCTAATGACTTATAGATAGTCTAATCTGGAGAAAATGACTATCACTAATGATGCTTCAGGAATTAAAACCTAGTTTTCCTATTTGTTCAAAGCATTCTATATTCCTTATTAATAATAAGCATATCCCATGGTAGGCTTTATCAGGGAAAGATCAAGGAAGGGTATTTACTCCATGGAGCTTGTATATTACCTTGTCTAGGAACTTTTTAGCCAGCCAAAATATTATTACTACTTCAACAAAACTTCTTAGCTCTGTGGGGAAAGATAAAAAAAATTTGAGCTTCAAAAGTATATAATATAAATTGAAATAACTGACTGATATCATCTAAAAATTCTCAATTCTCCTACTTTATTTACTTAGAACTGGAAAATATTTTTGCCCACTAAAAACATATTTGAAGTGATCCTTGAGAATGAGGATATGTTGCATTGAAAAGTCGATTCCACAGAAGATGAAATAGGTTTGAAGATCTCTCAGAGCTATGACATGTGGAAAATTGGAGGACACCGCAGTCCTGATCTTTGCTGTTCTCTCCTGGATCAGATATCCCTTCTTATAAAGGCTCTCCCCAGTCTCTCATTCTCTTCTCCAAGCCTACTTCCAGACTGATATTGTCTGTTCTAAAATCCCATTTCTTCCGACAGTTTCCCTTCATCAGTGAAATGGACCTTTAGTGCCGATCTTCCGTTTCTTGGGCTAAAACGTTTCATTCCCTCTTTGCTGCATCTGCTGCACGAGGATTTGTTTTGGGGCACAATTTTATGGTTATTTCTAAGTGAATGTGGGAGAGTTACAGCAATTTACTGCTTATTCCACCATCTTGGCTCTAGGAAGTCACTTTTCCTATCAAAAGTGCATTCTCAATAATGAAATTTATTTGAATTTAGATTTTATCTCATAGGAACAATCAACTTTCATCTTCCTTGGGCCTGCTTCCTGGGCCATCTCCAGTCTTCCTAATATATATCTTGCCACTGGTTCCAAATACTTCTGGACCAGAGAGTAAGACTGGACACAACTGCACAGCCCTAACTCACTTGCAAGTGATAACGTCACCTCCTACTTTCATGGTCCTCTTCAAGAAGAAAGAACAAAGGACAACAAGTGCATCACAACAGGTCAATATTTGGACCAACTCAGAATATAACTGAGAATATATTCTTGCCATTTATGGCCATGGCCATTCAAAGGCCCATTCAGAGCTAATCATTTGTGCTCTCAGAGAATGCCCAGCAATCAAACGTGGTGATGGTCAGGACTTTTCAAGATTTGCCCTGTGGAGTCTCAGGCCACTCTCTGCTCTGATATCCCTTCTTCCTCCCTCCTTCCTTCTCTTCTCCAAGGCTATACTATGCTATGAGCTAAAGCTCTCTAATTTCTAACAATTGTCATTCCAGTCCCTGAATATCTCCTTTTCTCCCTCTTCTGCTCCCTCCTAATAATGACATTATAGATTCTACAGCTGAATGTAGGTCTTCATTCTGGATTTAATATTTCTGGGAAGCCCATAAAGTGTGGGTTCCAGGTGCGCTCCTTGATCCCATATTTTGGCTTCATTTCCACTCCACATCGGTACATTCAGAGGCAGGATTTAACTCCTGGTTCAAAAGTTCTGTTGTCTCTGTTCTCAATTAATTCCAATATTCCCGCAGGAAAGATACCTGGCAGACTAAACTTTTAGTGATCTAGGAAACATTGAAGTCATGGTTTTTTTATTTTAAAAGTCATCTCTAGATAACTTGTATGTAGTTATTTTTAATTTTGTTCATTATATTCTTATTATTACAATATACCTTGGCTACTGATCTGATGACTTTCAAAGAGAAGCTGTCTCTAAAACACTCTCTATAGTGAACATCTCAGATTTTTTTGTTCAAAATTACTCAATATTCATTTTTACTAAAAGAAATAGAAAATCAGTCTTTACTATAAAAGGAAAAACATGTACATGCTTTCTTTTGGTGTCCATGCGTTGTGATTCAGAGGCATTGTTTGCTAGCCAAAAAATAAAAGATAAACTCAACAAATCCTTTTGGTACTGTGGTTGAAGATAGGTGGTGCTATTGGTTTTTTAGATTTTTTTTCATTTATTTTTCTGTACATCACTAGTGTTCAATAAAAATAGTATTGGAATAAATTAATGATCTCCTGTAACAAATCTACTTTCCTCTTACTTTTTAAAACCTATGCCATATAAACATGAAAATAAAGCTTAAATATTTGTGAGATTTTCCGCTCTAAGACCCCATCCCCACCAGATCATGTCTTTTCTGTGAACACATAGCCCTCTCCCAAATAGCATATACAGGTTAGGAGTATGCTGTAATAAAGGATCTTTGCTACCCTAAGGGCTGTCTTTTCTCTGAGGTCCCCTCTTCTGTGGGCAATGCTAACTCTCTCATTTCTTTCTCCATGGCATTTCTCAGACCTGACACGTTATAAACTCATGTCCACCTGCTTGTGAAAATGCCCATTCCTTGACCCCATATATCTCCCCCTATCTGTTCTCTAGGCATTCACATATCTGGCCTGGCAGACTCTATGGTCTCGTCCAGCTGATAATCCTGAATTTCTAATTTCCTTCAAGGTCATACATTTTATGTTACATGAGGCATCCCTTATCTTAGACTCTTACTAAGTTTTTATTCCAAATCTGGACATTCAGAATCGGGAATCATGCCCTAGCTAGGAAGTCTGGTTTTCTAAACAATGGTCCAACATAAATCCTAGAAGGGTCCTGGGAAGCTCTGATGGTCCATATTCGAAAGGGCGACCATGAGCTGACATTTTGGACCAGACGGCCATACTCTCTTATGATCCATAAGGACTTTTCTTTTATTGTTTCGTTGATAGGAACTCACTGCCATTTCAGGAAATTCTGCATTCCAAGTTTCAGTCTACAACTCACTTGTTCACTTTAATGGTATTTGAAGTCCTGACATTCAGTTTTCTACGGAGTGTTAAAGATATGAGAGTCTCATGTCTCAAGGAATGAAGTACTGAAATCTCTAATGTTTGTCTTTTTTCTGCCTTGGTTAATTTTTTTTCTTTTATTTTCCCAATGTGTTTAAGTCTTACATATACACTGATTTCCAAACCTAAGTTTTCTCCCGTTAGAATGCCATTTTAATGGACAAAAATATTGAATATTCATTATCACTAACACTACTATAATTAAATATAAATATCTTTCTCTATGAATGAATAGCAGAGGAATTATTTTTGTACAGATATTTGAAGTTTATGTGGTTTTTTGGACTGCTTATAAAATGAACAGTATTATAAGATGAAATATTGTGCTGTTTTCTTTAATTTCTTTTTTAGCTTTTTTATTCATCACTGATGCTCAGTAAAAATCATATTGCTATAAATGAATTATCTCCTACCAAAAAACCTACTTATTTTTAAAATTACTTTGAAATGGCCAATATTTGGAACATTCAGTACATACACAAAAATAAATCCACAAAATTTGTGAGGTTTTCCACTCTAAGGCCCCTTCCCCAGGAGATGATCCCTTTTCTCTGAACTCTTCCACCTGTAGCATACAGCGGCTTGGTTGTTCACTGCAAGAGACGACATTTTCTGTCCTAATCAATCCCTTTGTTCTGATTTCCCTCTTGTCTGGCCCCTGCTGCTCTCTCATTTTCATCTCCATGGCAACTCTCAGGCTGATTCACTGTGTGCTCCAACTCTCCTGTTTCTGAAAATTTCCATTCCCAGCTCTTCTGCCTCTGCCCCCTCCTTTCTCTAGACCCTCAAAATCCTGACTTTGCTCCTACTGTAGCCTCATCCAGCTCATGATCATGAAAATGATCTATAAAGGTATCTCATTTTATATTATGGGATAATTATGACATTGCACATACATCCTCCATATATATATTCAAAACAAACCAGTGTCTTTTCTAAGGCCTCTGCATGCTGCAGGTTGCTTTCATGTTCCTTGTTAGTAGTATCAATAGTGGTCTGGACTAAAGAACAACATATGAGGAGTTATATTGGCTATTGGTGTCCAGAATTTTTCAGTTTGGAGACTTTTCTTGGCTTCTCAGAAAATAGTACTTCAATCAGACTCTTTTAGCTGTGTAGGTGTCAATTCATGACTTGTTTCAAACCATCCCTACTAATGAATGTTAATAAAATTACAGGAAAAGATTGGAATCCTAAGCAAACACTCCCTCTTTCTAGTTTTTGACTTACCTACAACTGGCCGATAGTTTGACTCACTTAAAATATAGGTGGAAATAAATCATTGCCATTACGAAATTTTCTCTTCTAACACATTGCCAGAGCAGATTCTGCTTCATGTTCTCAGATGACTGGGTGGTTTGTGGCCCAGTCAGAGGTCTGACCTTTTGTATTCTAAGGTTCTGCTTTACTATCCTACCCCACTTGAGCATGTGACATTCAGAGTTAGGATGTCTACCTAAGTAGTAAATTTGGTAAGTCAAATTTGTGCCTCCTGCCAACAATTGGCATTGAATATGAACTGACAGCCCAGGCATTAAGGGTTCTAAGTACTTTCTCTGACACGAACTTGTTGTTGCCAAGGAAACACCATCCTATCATATATACATTTCATTTTTAAAATTTTAATGAATTTTCATTGTACTGTACTTGATGACTTACAGATGTTATCGTCTAGAAGAATGAATATCCCTAATGAGGCTTCAGGAATGAAAACCTAGTTTTATTTGTTCAAAAGCATTCTCTATCTATCATCAATAACAAGCCTGTCAATGGCAGCATTTATCAGAGAAAGGTGTTCATGGAATTAATTGTATTTGTTCCCTGGAGCTTGTATGTTACCTTGTCTGGGAATTTTTTAACTGGCCAAAACATTGTCACTACTTAAACAAAATGTTTTATCTGTGTGGTGGAAGAGATAAAAAAAAAATTGAGCTCTTCATGGGTTTTATATAAAGTGAATTGAAATAAATGCCTGGTTTCATCTAGAAACTATCACGTTATTAGTTGCAAAGAAAGGCAATGCTATCATTTATAAAGTGGGTTTTTTTAAAGTATTTTTTGGATTTTTATTATACTGTACTTAAGGATTTACAAAAGTTTTGACCAGGAAACATTACTTCTGTCACTTCTGAATCTTTCAAAATTGATAACTAAGGTATTATTTTTTTTAATTCAAAAACTCCATCTTCATTTTCAACAGTAATCCTATCAATGTCAGTCCTTATCAAAAAAAAGATATTCTTGGAACTGCATTTGTTCCATGGTGCTGGTATATTGCCTGTCTGAAGATTTTTTAATTCATCAAGACATTAGCAGTACATTAACCAAACCCCTAGTGGTAGATGTGAAATTCTTTTGAGTTTTATAAGGATATGATATAAAGCAATTTAAAATAAATGATATCACCCAGAAATTCTAAATTGTCCTCCTTTCTTTATTTACCTAGAACTGGAAAATATTTTTGTCCACTAAGAATATATCTAAAGTAATGCTTGAAACTGATGACATTTTGCATCTGAAGGCACATTCCACAGCAGATGAAATAGATTCAAGCTCTCAGAGCTTTGACACATGGAAAATTTGAGGACACACCAGTCCTGAACTTTGGTGTTCTCTCCTGAATCAGAAATCCCTTCTTCTAAAATCTGCCCTCAATCCCTCATTCTCTTCTCTAAGGCTCCTCTCTCACTTGACATAGTTCTAAAATCCCATTTCTTCAGACAGTTTCATCAATCTTCAACATTACATTTTCTCGTACATGCATTTGGTATTTGGAGTAGTTTTTTTTTTTTGGTAGCCATAAAATTGATAATATTTTCACCCTATCCTAGAGGCTCTATGGTCAAGTATGTCAGATTTTTTTTCTTTGTTCATATGCAATGCATCCTAAACATTCAATTAGAATTGAAATTTGATATCATAAGAACAATCTATCTTTTTCTTGTTTTTTGAATGACCTACAACAGGTCAATATTTGGGCCAACTAAGACTATCTTTGAGGCTCTATCCTTGCCATTCATGATATTTTCCACTCTAAGACTGGTACTGGTTGAACAATTTTCGTTTCCATGGATTGCCTCACAAGCAAACATGGTGAATTTCAGGACATTCCAGGATCTGCCTTTGGGAGTCTCAAGGCACTCTTTGCTCTGGAATCCCTTCTTGAGTCCTCTCCTACCTCCTTCTTTCTCTTCAACATGAGTATAGCACGCTGTGTGCCCACAGCTTTCTGTTTTAGGCAATTTTCATTCTCAGCTCTTAAACATCTTTCACTCTCCCCCGTTTAGTCCCTCCTGACGCTGGCATTATAGATTACCCAACTGAATCAAGCTCAAAATTGTGAACTCAAAGCCCCCCCCCCCCCCGTCTGGGTTCTAGGTACCGTCAATGACCTCATATTATGGCTTCAATTGGGACATTCAGAGGCAGGATTTAATTCCTAGGACAGACATTCTTAATCTATTCTCTTCAACATTCCTACTTGAAGAGTATAGGAAGCCTTGATCTTCATGTCCTAGGGATCATTCCAGATCTGACATTTTTTTTCTAAATCTGTAGCACCTCAAATTAGGTCATTATTATTTTAATTTTTTACTCATTGGATTATTAACACAATGTACATGGATTTTACAGTTATGATGATTTCAAAATAACTTTTTCCCTAATAAGTTCTGCTTACTTATCATCTTGTTTTCTTGTCAAAAATTCCTCGATATTCACTTTTCATAATAGTAATACAAAAAGCAGTCTTAACTAAAGAACAAAATGAATGGAACTGCATTTGCTTAGGTGTGCAAGTATTGTCTATCTGAGGAGGTTTTTGATTAGCCAAAAAATTGACAGAAATATCAATAAACCAAATATCAATAAAAATGCATTTAAAGAAGAGGTGATGTGGGTTTGTTATATTTCATTTCAGTTTCTTTATTTTTTACACACATCACAGGTGACCTATAAATATTGCATTGGAATAAATGAATGATTTCCCACAAAAATATCTACTTTCTTATTTTTCAAGTTAGTTAAAGTGCCCAACATTTTGGCCCACTGAGCATATACACAAAAATACATCCCTGTGATATGTAAGATTTTCCAATCTAAGACCCCTTCCCCAGGAGATGATCACATTTCTCAGAACCCTCCCACCTGTAGCATCTAGTGTTTTGAAGTTCACTGCAAGAGCCAACATTTTCTACTCAGAGCACTCCCTTTGTTCTGAGTTCCTTCCTCTCTAGTCCCTGCTGCTCTCTAATTGTCACCTCCATGGCAACTCCCAGGTCTGACCCTCTGTAAGCCCAAACTCTTGTTTCTGAAAATTTCCATTCCTGGCCCCTCTACCTCTGTCCTCTCACTTCTTTAGACTCTCAAAATTCTGACTTTGCACCTGCTATAGCCTCATCCACCTCATGATTCTGAATGTGCTCTATATGGCTTTCATTTTTATTGGATTATTATTGCAATACATATGTATCTTCTCTATATACAAATTTGCAAAACTAATCCATGTATTTTCCAAGTCCTCAGCATGCTACAAGTTCATATTATTGCCCAAATATACTCTGCTTTCATTTTTCTTCTTAGTAATAGCAATAATAGTCTGCACTAAAGGATAATATATAAGGAGTTACATTGGCTTTGGTGTCCAAGTGATTTCAATTTGGAGGTGTTTTTTGGTTTGTCAGGAAATATTATTTTAACTAGATTCTTTGAGCTGAGTAATTGTGAATTTTTTTTATCTATTTCAAAGCATCTCTATGAAAATCTTAATTAAATTGCAGAAAAGGATTGAAATCCTAGGCAAACTCTCCCTCCTTCTGCCCTTTGAAATTCCTTACAATTGGCCAATATTTGGCTCACTTAGAACATGGATGAACATGCATCTTCCTACCTCCTTCCTTCTTTTTTCCAAGGCTACACTGAGCCATAAGCTCAAGCTCTCCAATTTCTGACAATTGTCATTCTAAATCCCTGAATATCTCCTTTTTCTCCCTCTTCCAGTCCTTATGAAAAATGACATTATAGATTCTACAGCCAAATCTTGGTCATGATTCTTGATCCAACATTTCTGTCAAGCCCACAAGATTTGGATTTCAGGTTCCCTTCCTGATCCCATATTTTGGCTTCACTTCTCAGTCTCCATTGGTATATTCAGAAGCAGGATTTAACCCCTGGCTTAGAAATGCTGTTGTCTCTGCTCCCAATTACTTCCAATGTTCCTTCAGGAAAGCTACCTGGCAGCCTAAACTTTTAGTTTTCTAGGGAACATTGAAGCCATGGCATTTTTGGTTTTAAAAGCCATCTCTAGATAACTTGTATCCAGTTATTTTTAATTTTATTCATTGTATTGTTATTATTATAGTGTACATTGGCTACTGACCCGATGACTTTTAGATAGCAGTCTTTTCTCTAAAAGGTTCTCTATAGTGAACATATAGGTTTTTTTGTCCTAAATTGCTCAGTATTCATTTCTATTAAAAGTAATAGAAATAAAGGAAATAAAAAGAACAAAAAAGATGGAAATATTCTTTACTAAGGAAATGCATGCAAATGCCTTTCTTTTGGTGTACATGTGTTATGGTTCAGAGGTGTTATTTGCTAGCCAAAAAATAACAGATAAGCTCAACAAACCTTTTTGTCACTATGGTTGAGGATAGATGATGATATTGCTTTTTAAGGATTTTTAAAATTTATTTTTCTTCTATTTCACTAAAGTTCAACAAAATTATTGAATTTTATTGAAATTTATTGGAATAAATTTATGATCTCCTCTGAAAATTCCACCTTCCTCTTCATTTTAAAGCCCACCTAAGAAAAATATACTTTAAAAAATATGCTTCTATGTGCGTTCAAACTCCATCAATTCTTTCTCTGGAGACGGACAGCATTTTCATCATGAATCCTTTGAGATTTTCTGGCATCATTGTATTGCTGAGAGACTCCTGCCCCTACCAGCTTCATCCATTCACTCATTTATTTATTTATTTATTTATTCATTCATTTATTTATTTATTTATTTATTTATTTATTTATTCATTCATTCATTCATTCATTTATTCATTCATTCATTCATTCATTCATTTATTTATTTTCTATTTGAAGAGGCCATCCCATGTCTACTTTTAAGAAAGGACTATTCACTGAATGGGCAGTACCTCATTTTAAGTGAGTGTCTGAGAAGGCCTTAGCCTAAAAGACCAAGGTTTCCCATTGCATCCTGGGCCTTCTCCAGTCATCCTGATGAATATCTGGTCACTGGATCCAGATGGCTCAGGAGGAGAAAGTGAGGCTGGTGACCCTGCACAGCCCTTCATCACTCAAAGCAAAGTCAAGTGCAAGTCATATCATCATTTCTCTGACATCATGTTCCTCTTCAAAAATGAAGGATGAACACAACAAAGCCTCACTGTGTGTAAATATGAAAATAAATCTTTACTATTGAGATTTTGCACTCTAAGACCACTTCTCCACCAGATGGTACTGTTCTCTGAACCCTACTCCCCCCCCAGCATATACAAGGGTTTGGAGTTCACTATAATATCTCACCTTTCTGCCCTAAGGACTCTTCTTGCTCTCAGGTTCCCTGTTCTATAGGTACTACTCTCTCATTTTTGTTTCTATGGCAGCACCTTGGCCTGGCACTGTGTGTTCAAATTCTCCTGTTTCTGACAATGTCTATTCCCAGAACCCATACTTCTCCCATTCTCTCTTCTTTAGTTTCTCACAATTTGAGCATTGAAGATTCTATGGTATTATTCTGCCGATGATCCTGAATTCTAAATTTATATCATGCTCGTACATTCTATGTTATATGAGACATCTCCTATATTATACTCTCACTAAGCTTTTTATTCAAAATCTGGTCTTCAGAGTCATGAGTAATGCATTAGCTAGGAAGTCTGATTTGCTAAGCAACAGGACCCCTTCAACATATGTCCTAGAAGGGTCCTGGGAAGCTCTGATATTCTATATTCTGAAGGGCTACTGAGAGTTGACATTTTGGATGATAGGGCCATACTCTCCTATGATCCATGAGGAGTTTTCTTTTTACTTTTTCTAGTGGATCATTATTTTTTAAGTTAATTTATTTTTATTTTTCAACATTCACTTTCCTAAGATTTAATTTCCCCCCCACTTCACCCCTCCCTCCTCAAGACAGCCTGCAATATGATATAGACTTTACATATACATTCATGTTAAACATATTTTCACATTATGCATGTTGTATAGAAGAATTATAACAAATGGGAGAAACCATGAGAAAGAAAAGAGAAAACAAAACAAAACAAGAAAATAGTATTGATCTGGATTCAGACTCCATAGTTATTTCTCTGGATTTGGATAGCGTTTTCCATCATGAGTCCTTTGAAATTGTTTTAGGTTCTTGTGTTGCTGTGAAGGACTAAGTCTATCAAAATCAGTCATTGCGGACTGTGGCTGTTACTGTGTACAGTGTTCACCTAGTTCTCCTCACTTCACTCAGCATCAGTTCATATAAATCTTTCCAGGTTTTTCTGAAGTCCTCCTGTTCATCATTTCTTATAGCAAAATAGTATTCCATTATATTAATATACCACAATTTGTTCAACTATTCCTCAGTTGACAGGCATACCCTTGATTTCCAGTTCTTGGCCACCACAAAGAGAACTGTTACAAGTATTTTTGTACATGTGGGCCCTTTCCCCATTTTTATGATCTCTTTAGGATACAGCCCTAGAAGCAGTATTTTTGGGTCAAAGGGTATGCACTTCTTTATGGCCTTTTGAGCATAGTTCCAAATTGCTTTCCAGAATTGTTGGATCAGTTCACAGCTCCATCAACAAAGAATTACTGTTCCAACTCTCCCACATCTTCTCCAACATTTATCATTTTCCTGTTTTGTCATGTTAGCCAATCTGATAGGTGTGATGTGGTACCTCAGAGTTGTTTTGATTTGCATCTCCCTAATCAATAGTTATTTAGAGCATTTTTCATGCAACTATAAATAGTTTTAATTTCTTTCTCTGAAAACTACCTGTTCATATCATTTGACCATTTATCAATTGAGAAATGATTTATCTTGTTGTAAATTTGACTCAGTTCTCTATATATTTTAGAAATGAGGCCATTATCAGAGACACTAGTTGTGAAAATTCTTTCTCAGTTTTCTGGTTTCCTCCTAATCTTGGTTGCATTGACTTTGTAAAAAAACAAAAACAAAATTTCAATTTAATGTAATCAAAATTATCCATTTCGCATATCATAATGTTCTCCATCTCTTATTTGGTCATAAATTCCTACATTCTCCATAAATCTGACAGACAAACTATTCCTTCTCCCCTAATCTGTTCATAGTACCAGTCTTTATATCAAATACTGAGTTCTTATTCCAGAAGCTGTAGTCTTTGGGCTTATCAAACAGTAGATCGTTATAATCATTGACTACTGTGTCTTGTGTGCCTAATCTATTCCACTGATCTACCCCTCTATTTCTTAACTAGTACCAAGTGGTTTTGATGATTGCTGCTTTATAATACAATTTAAGATCTGGTATGGCTAGACCACCTTCCCTAGCATTTCTTTTCATTAATTCCCTTCATATTTTGGACCTTTTATTCTCCCAGATGAATTTTGATATTATTTTTTCTAGATCTACAAAGTAATTTTGGGGTAGTTTGGTAAGGCCCTGCATAAGTAAATTAACTTAGGTAGAATTGTCATTTTTATTATAATAGCTCAGCCTACTGGTGAGCAACTGATGTTTTTCCAATTATTTAGATCCAACTTCATTTGTATGAAAAATGTTTTATAATGTGTTCATATAGTTCCTGGGTTTGTTTTGGCAAGTAGACCTCCCAAATATTTTATACTGTCTAAAGTAACTTTAAATGGAATTTTTCTTTCTATCTCCTGCTGTTGAATTTTGTTAGTAATATATAAAAACACTGAGGATTTATGTGAGTTTATTTTATATCCTACAACTTTGCTAAAGTCGTTTATTTTAAGTAGTTTTTTATTTGATTTTATAGGATTCTGTAATTATATCATATATCATCTACAAAGAATGATTACTTAATTTCTTCTTTGACTATTCATATTCCTTCAATTTCTTTTTCTTCTCGTATTGCTAAAGCTGCCATGTCTAGTGCCACATTGAATAACAGTGATAATAATGGACATCCTTGTTTCACTCCTGATCTTTAACCCCTAGCTTATTCCCTTTACATATAATGCTTCCTCATGGTTTATTTGTAGATGCTACTTATCATTTTAAGGAAGGCTCCATTTATTCCTTTGTCCTCTGATGTCTTCAGTAGAAATGGGTGCTGCATTTTCCCAAAAGCTTTTTTGGAATCTATTGTGCTGCATACCTGGTATAAATTCTACCTGATCAAAGTGTATTATTCTTGTGAAAATTTGCTGTGATCTTTTTGATAGCATTTTATTAAGAATTTTGCATCTGTATTCATCAGGGAAATACATAATTTTATTTCTCTGTTTGGCTCTTCCTAATTTAGATATCAGTACCATATTTGTATCATAAAAAAATTTAGTAGGACTCCACCAATTTTCCCAAATAGTCTATATAGTATTGGAATTCTTTTCAGGATTAACTATTTCCATCAAGTTCAGATTGTTAAGATTCCAAGTCAAAGCCCAGTTCAAGAATTTGGTTTCCACAATCCATTCCTAACTGTTTCATTGATAGGAACTCACTGACATGCTGTGAAATTCTGTATTCCAAGTTCAAGCCTGCAACTCACTGTAATGGTATTTGGAAGTCCAAACATTTCAGTTTTCTAAGGACCTTTAAATATATGAGATCCTCATGTCTAAAGGAACAGAGTCCTAAAATCCATAATGTTTGTTCATTTTTACTGCTTTTGTTAATTTATTTTTTTGTTTTTACCAATGTCTTAAAATCTTCCATATATACTGATTTCCAAATTTAAATTTTCTCCCCTTTGAAGGCCATTTTCAATGGCCAAAATACGGAATGTCCACGATCACTAACACTACTATAAGTAAATAAAAATATATTTCTCAGTGAGGGAATTGCAGAGGATTGCATTATTGTTTTGTACAGATATTTGTGATTGATGTACTTTTGTGGAGTGGTTACAAAATGAACAGTATTTGAAGAGATGAGATTCATGGTTGATATTTTCTTTAGTTTCTTTGTTATTTTTTCTTATATGTCTCTTGTGCCAAATAAAAATTATATTGAAATAGATGAATGAGCTACAAAAAAACTATCTTCTTTGCACATTTTAAATTAATTAAAAGGGCACAATATTTGGGTTCAATGAATATATACATGAAACTAAATCCCTGTGATTTGTCAGGTTTTCCACTCTAAGATCCTTTCCCCAGGAGATGATCCCTTTTCTCTGAACCCTCCCACCTGTAGCATATAGCAGTTTGTAGATCGTTGCAAGAGCCGCCATTTTCTGTCTTAAACACTCCCTTTGTTCTGATTTCCCTCTTCTCTGGGTCCTGCTGCTCCCTCATTTTTGTTTCCTTGGCAACCTGACACACTGAGTGCTCAAACTATTCTGTTTCTGAAAATTTCCATTCCCAGCCCCTCTATCTCTTCCTCCTCCTTTCTCTAAACCCTAGAATTCTAACATTGTGTCTCCTATAGCCTCCTCCAGCTCATGATCCTGAAAATGTTCTATAGAGATATTCTTAAAAATTTTTTATTGGATAATTATTACAATACACACGCATCCTCCTTATATACAAATTTGCATAAATAACTTGATTCTATTCTGAGTCCTCTGCATGTTACACATTCATTTTTTTTTTTCGCCCCAAATTAGTCTGCTTTCATTTTCCTTTCATTTTCCTTGTTGGTAGTATCAATAGTAGTCTGAACTAAAGGAAAACATGTGTGGAGTTACATTTGTTATTGGTGTCCAAATGTTTTCAGTTCTCAGTTTTCTTGGCTTGTCAAAAAATAGACAATACTTTAATTAGTCTGTAACAGCTGTTTAGGTGTGGATTCATGATTTGTTTCAAAGCATTCCTATGACCGAATGGTAATTAAATTACAGAAGAGGATTGGAATCCTAGGTAAGCTGTTCCTCCTGGTTTTTGACTTCCCTTCAACAGGCCAATATTTTGACTCATTTAGAATATAAATAGAAAGAAATCTTTGCCATTTATGATATTTTCCCTTCTAAGGCAGGATTTTGTTATATTCTATGAAATAAATTAGTGATATCATGATCTTGAAATATTACTGTCACTAATAAGGCTTCAGGAATTAAAACCTAGTTTTATTTGTTGTTCAAAAGCATTCTCTATGCATTTAGTAAGCCCTCCAAAGTAAGCCCACCAAAGACATGCTTTATCAGATAGATCTTCATGGAATTGTACTTCTTCCCTGGTGCTTGTATATTACCTTGTCTGGGAAATTTTTAACTAGCCAAAATATTGTCACTGCTTCTAGGGACCAACCTAGATCACACAATTTTCTTCTAAAGCCATAGTATGCTGAATTGTGTCTTTTTTATTTTTCATTCATTGTATTATCACTATGTACATGGGTTTTACTAATATGATGATTTCAAAATACCTTTCTCTCTAATAAGTTCCCTTTACTTATCATCTTGTTTTCTTATCAAAAACTTCCATAGAAGCAGCAGTCTTTACTAAAGAGTGAGATGAAAGGAACTTCACTTGTTTAGGTGTTCAGGTATTGGGTTTTTGAGGGAAGATTTTGATTAGCCAAAAAATTGACAGAAATTTCTATAAATGCTTATAAAATGTGTGACTGAAGAAAGAAGTTTTGTTTGTTTTGCTTTATTGCAGTTTCTTTATTTTTCACGTACATAACAAATGTCCGATAAAAATTATATTGGAATAAATGAATGATCTCCAACAAAAATCTTTTTTTATTTTTTAAATTAGTTAAAACGCTCAATATTTTGGCCCACTGAGCATACACACAAAAATAAATCCCTGTGATTTGTGAGGTTTTCCACTCTAAGGCCCCTTCCTCAGGAGATGATCCCTTTTCTCCTAACCCTCCCACCTGTAGCATATAGTGGTTTGGCCATCACTGCAGGAGCCGACATTTTCTGCCCAAAGCACTCCCTTTGTTCTGAGTCCCCTCTTCTCAGGGCCCTGCTGTTCTCCAATTTTCATCTCTATAGCAACCGCCAGACCTGATACACTGTGTACTTACATCCTCCTGTTTCTGAAAATTTCCATTCCCAACCCTTCTTCCTCTCCCCCCTCCCTTGTTTAGACCCTCAAAATTCGGACTTTGTGCTGCTAAAGCCTCATCCAGCTCATGATTCTGTAATTGCTCTCAATGGATTTTTATTTTGATTTTTTACTGTATAATTATTACAATGCACACGCATCCTCGCTATATACAAATATGCAAAATGAACCCAGGTCTGTTCTAAGTCCTCAGCCGGCTACACATTCATTTTGCTGCCAAATATACTCTGTTTTCATTTTCCTTGTTAGTGATATCAATGGTAATCTAAACTAAAAGACAGCATATAGGGAGTTAGATTTACTTCGGTGTCCAAGTGTTTTCAGTTTGGAAGTTTTTCTTGGCTTGTCAGAAAATAGATAGTACTTCAACTAGACTGTTTTTTGCTGTGTAGGTGTGAATTCATGATTTATTTCAAAGCATCCCTGTGACAAAATATTAATTAAATTGCAGAAAAGGATTGAAATCGTAGGCAAACTGTCCCTCCTTCTGGTCTTCGAAATTCCTTACAATTGGCCAATATTTGGTTCACTTAGAATATCGATGAAAATAAAATAGTATTTTCCATATGATATTTACCTACCTTCTCAGCATTCTCAAGTGTTCTAAGAGGACTTCCCATCTGTTCTCCTATCCCCACTCTAACGTGGAACATTCACAGTTAGAACTTAATACCTATTTGGGAAATTGGTAAACCAAATTTCAGCTGCCTGCAACAATCACCCTTGAATGTGAACTGACAGCCCAGATGTTAAATGTGCTAAGGACATTCTAAGACATGAAATCGTTGGTTCCAAGGAAACACCCTCCTATCATCTATAAATTTAATTTTTAAACCTTTTAAATGTTTTTTTTATTCCACTCTTCCTAATGACCTAGAGATATCATGATCTAGAAACATTAGGTCTTTCTCTTATGAGACTTATGGTTCAAAAATATTCTATATTATTTATTATTGTTAATAATAGTATCTTTATTAAAGGAAGAGCTTCATGGAACTGCATGTCTTCCAGGAGCTTGTATATTGCCCTGTCTGGAATTTTTTTAGCTAGCCAAAACATTATCACTGCTTTCAATAAAACTTTTTAGCTGTGCAGTGAAAGTTATAAAAAAAACTGAGTTTCACGAGAGTATAGTATAATGCAAAATGAAATAAATGACTGATCTTATCTGGGAATTCTAAATTCTCCTTCTTTACTTAAAGCTGGAAAATATTTTTGCCCACTAAGAATGTATTTGAAGTAATCCTTGAAGTTGATAATATTGTGCATTGAAAAGTCCATTCCACAGCAGATATAGTAGGTTTAAAGATCTCTCAAAGCTATGACATATGAGAAATTGGAGGATACCTCAGTCTGGATCTTTTCTGTTCTCTCCTGGATGGGGTATTCCTTGTTTTAAAGGCTCTTCTCATTCTCTCATCCCCTTCTCCAAGGCTCCTCCCAGACCTGACTTTGTCTTTTCTAAAATCCCGTTTCTTCGGACAATTTCCCTTATCAGCCTCTGAGCATCTCCCACTCTCTGTTCTAGTCCTGCCCCAAATTGACATTTTCCGTCCTAAGGTCCATTGAAAGCCAATCATTTGTGTTTTTAGAGATCTCCTAGCAATCAAGCATGGTGATTTGCAGGACATTCCAAGATCTGCCCTTGGGAATTTCAGGGTACTTTCTGCTCTGATATCCCTTCTTCAAAGTGCTCTCCTCCCTCCTTCCTTTTTTGCACCAAGGCTACACCAGGTTATGGCTAAAACCCTCCCGTTTTCTGACCATTTCCATTCTGGAACATCTCCTGAACATCTCCCACTCTCCTTCTTCTAGTTCCTCTAAAAATTACACTAGAGATTCTACAGCTGGATCTAGCTCACAGCTCTGGATTCAATACTTCTGATAAGCCCACAGTCTGGGTTCCAGGGTCCTCCATGATCATAAATTCTGGTGTCACTTCCACTTCCCACTGATACATTCAGAAGCAGGACTTAACTCCTAGCTTGGCCATTCTATACCTGTGATCTCAACTATTTCCAACATTCCCACATGAAAGGTACCTGGAAGCCTAAACCTTTATTATTCTAGGGAACATCAAAGACATGGTGACATTTTTGGTTCTAAAGTCATATCCAGATAACTTGTGTTAAGTTATTATTTCTAATTGTATTTATTGAATTATTATTACAATGTACATTGGTCTTACAATATGATGACTTTGAAAAAGAAGTTTTATCCTAAAAAGCTCTCTGTAGTGAACATCTGTTTTGGTTTTTTTTTGTCCAAAACTTCTCGGTATTCATTTTTATTAATAGTAATTGAAATGGCAGTCTTTTCTAAGGAAAGAAGTCCATGCAAATACCTTTGTTTTGGTGTGCTGTTGCTGTGGTTTTGAGGCTTTTTTTGCTCCCCTCCAAAAAAGACAGTAATCTTACCCTTTGGTACTGTGGTTGAAGATAGGAGAGGTTTTTTTTGTTAGTTTCTTTTTTATTTTTATATTCATTATTGATGCTCAATAAAAATTATGTCGGAATAGTGAATTGTCTCCTACAAGAAAAACTGCCTTCTTATTTTTTAAATCATCTATATCTATATCTATAGATATATATATGAAAATAAATTCTTGTGAATTGTGAGATTTTCCCCTGGGAGGTCTCATCCCCAGCAGATGATTTATTTTCTGTGAACTCTCCCATCTACAACATATACTGTTTTCCAAGTTGCTGCAAGATATGACCTTTTGTAGGCTAAGAACTGTCATTATTCTTGATATCCCCTCTCCTCTGGGCCCTGCTGCTCTCTCATTTTCATCTCCATGGCAACTCCCAGGCCTGCTACTTTGTGTGTGCTCAGATCCTCTTGTTTCTAACAATGCCCATTCCCAGACCCTATGCATCTTCCTCTCTTTTTTCTTTAGAACCTCTCAATTCTGAAATTGCAGCCTAATTTTTCTAAATTTCCTTCAAGTTCATACATTCTCTGTTCCATGAGACATCCTTCATCTAATACTTGCCCTCAGCTTTTCACTTAAAACCCAGACATTCAAAGGTAGGACCTAGCCCCTAGCTAAGAAATTCGGTATCCTAAGCTCTGTAATCCCTGAACATATATCATCATAAGGCTCAGGAGTAGTTCTACTATTCAATGTTCCAAAGGGCCTGATATTCAGGATTGTAAGACCTGTGATCTATAAGGATTTTTTCGTTTTTTACTCTTTATTGGATAATTATTGCAATGTGCATGCATCACATGCATATGTAAATTTCCAAAACTAACTCATGTCTCTTCTGAGTCCTTAGCAGACCATATCTTCATTTGGTTGCCCAAACACACTCTGCATTCATTTTCCTTAATAGAAATAATAATAGTAGCCTCGATCAAGGGAGGGCCTATCGGGAATGACATTTGTTTTGGTTCCCAAGTGCTTTCAGTTTGGGGGTGTTTTTTTTTTTTTTTTTCGCTCGCCAAAAATAGTACTTTGGCTACAGTCTTTAAGCTGTGTAGTTGTGAATGGGAGATGTGTTTCATAACATCCCTACAGAACAATATCCAGTAAATTGCTGGAAAGGGTTGAAATGCTAGACAAAATTTCCCTCCTGTTTGTGAATAAAAATCCATAGAACTGGCCGATATTTTGGTTTATTTGGAATCTAGATGAAAATAAATCTTTGCCACTTATGATATTTTCCATTATAAGGACTCTGCTAGAGCAGATTCAGCTTCATGTTCTGAGAGGGCTTTTAGCTACCATGTAGGGTGGTTTTTTGCCCATTCAAAGGCCTGATCTTCTGTTTTATAAGGTTTTTCTTTGCTCTCATATCTCCATTCCAAAGTGGGATTTGTGGGCAGCTAGGAAATTCAGTACAGTAACTCTCAGCCACCTTTAACAATCATCCTTAAATGGAACCAGATAGCTTTTCATTCAGCATGCCACTGACACTCCAAGATGTGAGATTGTTGGTTCCAAAGAAAGATCATTGCTGCTTTTATATCACCTTGCCTGAGGAGTTTTAGCTAGACAAAAAAATACAGTACTTGCACTAAACATTTTTGGCTTTGTGTTGGAATATGTGCAATTTTTTTTCAGTTTCACAAGGGTATAATAGAAAGTAAATTGAAAGAAATGATTTATGTCAACCAGAAAATTAAAATGTACCTAGTTTCTTTATTTACCAAGAACTCCAAGATGTTTTGACCAACCGAGGATATATTTTTAAATAATCTTTGAATTTTAGGACATTTTGCATTTGAAAGTCCATTCCACAGCAGATCCTGTAGGTTCTCAGAGCTCTCACATCTATGACATATGGAAAATTGGAGGATGCTCCAAGTCTGGACCTCTGGTGTTTTTTCCTGGTTATCTGTATCCCTTTCTTCTAGAGGCTCTGCTCAACCTCTCCTTCTCTTCTTCATGACCCGTCCCAGACCTGAAAGTGTCTCTTTTAAAATCCCATGTATTCAGACATTTTCCCTCATCAGCCTAAGAAAATCTCTCACTTTCTTTATTCTATCCATCCCCAAAATGATATTTCTATTTTTATAACTTCATCCAGCTCAGGATTCTAGATTGTAAAATCCCATCAACCTCAAAAATTCTAGGTTCCAAGTCAAAGAGCTCATCAAGAATTAGGGCTTCACAATCCATTCCTAATTGTTCTGTTCAAAGAGGAAATTTACTGCCATGCTGGAAAATCCTCTAGTCTAAGCTCTAGTTTGCCAACTACTTGGCACCTTTAATGATACCTGTTAGCCCAGACATTCAATTTTCTAAGAACCTTCAAAGATATGAGATTCTCATATCTAAGTGAACATGCTCCTAATATCTGGTTGGTTTTATTTTATTAAGTTTCTTTTGTTGTTTATTTTAACAACTTACCTCAGTCTTTCCCTGATTTCCAAACAGATGTCTTCTCCCTTATAAGTCTTTGTTATCTAACACTATGTTGTCATGTCCCAAAATGCTTAAAATTAATTATCATGAATGTAATTATCAGTAGCTATCTTTATCAATGAAGCAATTATAGAAGATTTTATTGCTTTCATGTACAGATATTTGGGGTTTGTGATATTATTTGGGGTGGCCAAAAATTGATTGCATTTTCATATTACCCTAAAAGCTCTGAGGTTAAGGATGTAAGGTTTGTTAATTTGCTGAAATGTAAATGAGAACTTATGCCTAATCATATCACAGAAATCTACTTTGCCTTGTTTTGTAAATTACCTACAATGGGTCAGTTTTAGGTCAGCTTATATATGAGAATAAATCCCTATCATTTAAGGCATTTTCCATTCTAAGGCCCGTTCATGGCCAATCATTGCTGTTCTCAGAGATTGCCTAGCATTCAAACCTGGTGATTTTCAGGCTGTCTCAAGATTTATTCTGTCCTAAAATCCTCCTGCTTCTGAGAATTTCCATTCTCAGTTCCTGAACATCTTTTACACTCCCTCTTTTAGTCTCTCCCAAACACAACCATTACAGATTCTCTAGCTGAATCAAACTCTGAATTCTGGATTCAAAATTTTCATGAAGTCCACACAGTCTTGTTTCTAGTGACCTCTATGAACACATGTTTTGACTTCAATTTCCACTACTCTTTGGTACATTCAGAGGCAGGATTTAACTCCCAGCTTAGAAATTCTTTATCTTTGCTCTCAACTCCTTCCAATATTCCCACATGAAAAGTATCTAGAAGCCCGAACCTTTAGTGTTCTAGGGACCGTACAAGACATCACAAAAATGTGTGTCAAGTTGTTTGTGGTTTTAAAAACTATTTTAAGTGTTATTATAATAAACATGGTTCATAATGATATGATGATTTTGAAATAAAAGTCATCTCCCTAATAAACCTTCTATACTGAATACCTTGTTTTTTTGCCCAAATTGCTAGATAGTCATTTTTATTAATAGTAATAGAGACAGCAGCCTATACTAAAGAAAGATATAGGGGAACTGTATTTGTTTAGATTTATTTATTTATTTTAGATTTGTTTAGATTATTTTTTTAGGGTTTGGGTTTTTTTGGCTAGCCAAAAAATTGGCAGCAATCTCACCCAAACCCTTTCAATCCTGTTGGTGAAGGTAGGAGGGCTTTTTTCTCCAATTTGTCACTTTTTCTTAATCACTGATGTTCAATATAATTGTATTGAAACTGATGAATGAACTCCTTCCAAAAAAAACAAAAACAAAAACAAAAAAACTACCTTCCTCTTATTTTTAAAAATTGATTGAAGTGGCCAATCATCAGTCCTAGCTAATATATAGATGAAAATAAATCTTTGCCATTTATGATATTTTCCATTCTAAGGTCCCTATCAGAGCAGATTCTGATTCATGTTCTAAGGAAATTTCCAGCTATCATCTAGGGTATTTTCTAGCCTATTCAAACACATTTTGTGCTCTAAGGTTTTCCTTTGTCCTTATATCCCTGCTCCAAACCTAGACATTCAGACGAGGGACTTATGCCTAGCTAGGAAATTCAGTATGCTAACTCTCAGCTCCCTCCCACAATTGCCCTTAAATAGGGACTGACAGCCCAGGGATTCTCTGTGCTAAGGACATTCCAAAACATGACATTTTTGGTCCTAAGGAAACACCGTCCCATGATCAATAAAGTTGGTTTTTAAACATTTTTAATGGATTTTTACTACACTGTACCTAATGATTTACTGATAGCATGATCTGGAAAGATTAATTCTGTCTCTTACAAGACCTCAGGAATTGACACCTAAGGTTTTGTTTTTGTTAAAAAATACTTTATATACATTATCAGTAATCATATCAATGGTAGTCTTTATCAAAGAAGGATCGTTAGAGAATTGCCTTTGTTATGTGCATATTTGCTATTGTTTAGGGATTTTTAAGCTTGCCAAAAAATTATCAGTTCTTTCACAGAACACTTGATTGTGTGATGGGAGATGTGATTTTTTTTTTCTTTTTGAGCTTCAGAAAGTTTTATATAAAGTAAATTGAAATAAATTATTGATTTCACCCAGAAATTCTAATTTCTCCTACTTTACCTAGAGTTGGAAAATGTTTATATGTTTAGAGTAATCCTTGAAAGAAGGCCCACTCCACAGTAGATCATATAGGTTCTCAGAACTCTCAGAGCATATGCTAAATTTGAGGACACTCCAATCTGAACATTTTGTTTTCTCTCCTGAATCAGTTATCCCTTCTTGTAAAGTCTCTCCTTAATCTATCATTCTCTCTCATCCCTGGCTTGACATAGTCTGTTCTAAAACCCCATTCCTTCTGACAGTTTCCCTCATCAACCTCTGAACATCTCCCACTCTCTCATTCTAGTCCTTCCCCAGACTTTCCTGGTTCTACAGCTAGTCCTTTCCCAAACTTATATTCAAGGTTCTAAAACCTCATCCTGCTCAGCATTCTAATTTGTATACTTTCATCAAGCTCAGTTAGTCTAGGTTCCAAGTTGAAGACATGTTTAAGAGTTCTGGCTTCACAATCCATTCCTGATTGTTCCAAGATCAGACTTAGTGCCCTGCTGGGAAATTCTGTGTTCTAAGCTCTGGCCTGCCAGCAACTTGCCTGTTTTATTGGCACCTTTAAACCCAAACATAAACCCCCCCAAAAAACCAGTTTTTTAAGGATCTTCACAGATATGAGATTCTTATAACTAAAGGAACATCCTCCTAAGATGTCTTTGGGTTTTTCTTAAGTTTTTGTGTTTTATTGTTTTATTTTAACAGTGCATTTGAGTCTTACCCATGTACTGATTTCCAAAAAGACGTCATCTCTCCTTATAAGTCTCAAATACATAGCATCATGTTTTGATGAACTGAAATACTGAATGCTCAATATCATTAATACTACCATCAATATCTATCTTTATCAATGAAGGAACTGAAGAAGATTGCATTGGTTTTGGTTTATAAGTATTTAGGGTTCAAGGCATTTTTTTGTGTGGTCATAAAATAGACAGTATCTCCACTGTACCTTTCAGGCTGTGTGGTTAAGGATAAATGATTTTTTTTCTTTTTTTTTGCATCAACAATGTATACTAAAAATTAAATTGGAATATGTGTTTGATCTCATAAGAACAATCTGCCTTCTTTTTAAAATGATCTCCAACAGGCCAATATTTGGGCAACTAAGAAGATGTATGAGAACACATCCTTGCCACTTATGACGTATTCCATTTTAAGGCATATTTGAGAGCTAATGAATTACATTTTCAAATACCTTCTATCAATCAAACATGGTGATTTTCAGGACATGCCAAGAGCTGCCTTGGGGGTCTCAGGGCACTCTCTGTTCTGATATCCCTTCCTCAAAGTCTTCTCATCCCTCCTTTCTTCTCTTGACTATGGCTACACCAGGCTATGTGCTAAAACAATGGATATTGTTTCTGATGATATCCATTCTCAGCCCCTGAACATCTCCCACTCTCCCATGCCTAGTCCCTCCCAACACTGGCATTATAGTTTCTACAGCTGAATCAAGCTCAGGATTCTGGATTCAAAGTTTTAGGAAGGACACACAGTTTGGGTTCCAGGGCTCTCCAGATTTCACATTTTGGCTTCACTTTCTTCTCCCCATTGGTGCATTCAGAGGCAGGATTTAATTCCCAATTTAGAAATTCTGAATCTATGCTCTCAGTTACTTCTATCACTTCCCCATGGACCATGTAAGATATACCATTTTTTATGCTAAATTTATATCATGCTAAATTGTGTCAAATTATTATTTTTATCTCATCTATAGGATGATTTGGAAATAGAAGTCTTCTCTCTCTAGTATGCTCTCTTTACTGAACTCCTAGTTTTTCTCTCCAAAATATCTCAATATTCATTTTTATTCATAGTAATAGAAACAGCAGGTTTTACTAAAAAAAGAAATATATGGAATTGCATTTGTTTTGGTGTGTAGGTATTGTGGTTGAGGGCTGGATTTAGGTTGCCAAAAATTGCTAGTAAAGTCACCAAACCATTTTGGTAGCGTGGTTGGAGATAGGAGGTTTTTGGTTTTGCGTGTTTGTTTCTCTGTTTTTCTTATACATCATGGATTAAAAAAATTACTCGATATTCATTTTTTATTCATAGCAATAGAAATAGCAATCTTTACTAAAGAAATCCATGGGACAACATTTGTTTTGGTGTGCTTGTGTTATGGTTTTGAGGTGTTTTTTTTGGCTAACCAAGAAATTGACAATAATCTCATCAAATCTTTTGTTGTATTGTAGTTGCCAAAAGGTTTTTGTTTTTCATTTTCTTTGTTTGTTTTCCTTATATATCAGTGGTAACCAAGAAAAATTATATTGTAATAAACAAATGAATTCCTAATAAAAAATCCACATTCTTATTTTCCAATTACTTAAAAATGGTCACTATTTTGGGCCTACTCAATATATATGTAAGAAGAAATCTTTGCCATTTGTGAAATTTTCTACTCTAAGGCCCCTTCTCCAGTAGATAGATTCTAAGTCTTCTATGATGTATAAGCATTTTTATTTTTATTACAATATACCTTGCTCTTACCTATACACAGATTTCCAAAATTTACTCTTGTGTCTTCCATTCCTTTTGACGCTACCCCTTGATATTTTCACCCAATCATACTCTGATTCATTTTCTTTTTTTAATATTTTATTTATTTTCCACTTACATGTAAGAACAATTTTTAACATGTTTTTTAAAGTTTCAATTTCCAAATTCTCTCCATCTTTTCCTCCCCTCCCCCTTCACTGAGAAGGTAAGCTATTTTATATAGGTTAAACTTGTGCCATCATGCGAAACGTATTTCCATATTAGTCATTTTCTGAAACAACACAGACTAAAAACAACAACATTAACAATAACAACAGCAACAACAGCAAGAGCAACAATAAACAAAACAAGAAAATAAAGTTTAAAAAAAAAGTATGCCTCGATCTGTATTCATACTTCATCAGTTCTTTCTCTCGAGGTGGATTGCATTTTCCATAAGTCCTTCGAAATTGTCTTGGATCTTTGTATTGTTGAGAGTAGCTAAGTCATTTACAGCTGATCATCATACCATATTACTGTACTGTGTACACTGTTCTCCTGGTTCTGCTCACTTCATTTTGCATCAGTTCATGTAAGTCTTTCCAGGTTTTTCTGAAAACACCCTGCTCATCATTTTAAATAGCACAATAGTATTTTGTCACAATGATATACCAGAAATTGCTCAGTCATTCGCCAATTGATGGGCATCCCCTTAATTTCCAATTCTTTGCCACTACATGGTGAGTTACTATAAATATTTTTGTATATAGTGGTCTCTTTCTCTTTTTTATCTTTTTGGAATACAGACCTAGTAGTGATATTGATGTGTCAAAGGGTCTGCACAGTTTTGGAGTCCTTTTGGCATACTTCCAAAATTCTCCTTAAATTGTTTGGAATAATTCACAACTCAACCAACAATGTATTAGTATTTCAATTTCACAATTCCCTCCAACATTTACTCTTTTCCTTTTCTGTCATGTTAGCCAATCTGACAGATGTAAGGTGGAACCTCATATTTGTTCTTATTTTCTTTTTTTCTAGTCAACAATGATCTAGAGCACTTTTTCACATAACTAAAAATGGCTTTGATTTCATCTGAAAACTTCTTGTTCATACCCTTTGATTATCAATTGGGGAATGACTTGTATTCTTATAAATTTGATTTGGTTCTCTATATATTTGAGAAATGAGGCCTTTATAAAAAAACTTGCTATAAAAATGTTTTCACAATGATTATTACCATGGATTTCCCTCCATCCTATTCTTCCTTTATTTAACCCCCCTCCCCTTTCACCCTGTCTCTCCTCTAAAGTGTTTTCTTTCTGACTACTCCCCTCCCTGAATCTGCCCTACCTTCTATCAGCCCCTCCCCTTCTTCTTTTATCCCCCTTTCCCCTCTAGAGTTTACGAAATCGATTTCTATACCCAAATGAATATATATGTCATTTCCTTTTTGAGCCAATTCTGATCTGAGTAAAGTTCAAGCATTGTCAGCTTCCCCTTGATTGAAACAGCTCTTTCCTGCCCCCATTATTTTTGTTACGATTCACTCATTTTTCCAGTCCATTTGTTGACTTTATGTTAAAGTTGGGCTTTGCTTTGGGGTTAGAGGGGGCACAGTGCCAAGCTTCAGGTTTTTCTGCTGCTGTCCTCAGATCTAGTTCTGGAGGTCTTTAAGTTTTAGGTCTTCCAAGATGGTATGATCTAAGGAGATCTGTGGTCACTGCTCTCCTGGCCTGTTCTCTGGTCTATGATCTATGGTCTATAGTCTCTTTTCCTCCCCGGAAATGTGACTTGGATCCCTTTTCTACCATAACCAATTGCTCTATTGGGCTAATGCTCCTCCTTGCCCTCTGACTGCAACCCAGAACCACTTATGGACAAGGCAAAAGAGTCCTACCCTTAGTGTCAAAAAAAGATCCCCTGTAATCTACTTCTGACCAATTGTCAAACCCCTTTACTGTCTTTGGGCAGATAACTTCAGCTTGAGGTTATTCAGTCACCCTAAGGCCTATGCTGACTTGCCTGGCCATGGCCTACACTGGACTGGACTGCACTCTCACCCCAGTGAGACAGACATTTCTAGATGATCTTCTGAGTTGTTGTTGGCTAGAAAATTGCCCCTCCCCAACCCCAAGTCCTTTGGTTGGTTTGGCTGCTGTAGAATTCATTTCGAGGCATTATTTTAAAGTTGTTTAGAGGGGTGTTTGTGAGATTTGAGGTGAGTGTCTGCCTTTACTCAACCATCTTGAGCTCTGCATGCACTCTGCATGCATTTTCCTTAATAGTGATATCAATAGCAGTCTTGATCAATTGGGGGCCTAGAGGGAATTACATTTCTTTTCGTGTTCAAGGGTTTTCAGTCTGGGGTTGTATTTTTGGCCAAAAGCAGACAGTATTGTCACCAGACTGTTTCACCTATGCAGGTGAGAATGGGCCATTAGTTTCAAAGCAGCCCTATTGTGGAATATAAATTAAATGAAAAGAAAGGACTGATTTCCTAGGCAAAATTTCTCTCCTTGTTTTGGAAATTCCCTAAACTTGGCCAATATTTTGGCTCACTTAGAATAATATATGAAAATAAATCCTTGCTATTCATGATTTCTTTATACTAAGGCCTTTACCAGAGCAGATTCTGATTCATGGTCTCAGAGAACTGCCATTTATCACATAGGGTGAACTGTATCCCATTCAAAGGTCTGACCTTTTCTATTCTAAGGTTTTTGTTTTTGCTCTCATATCTGTACTCCAAAGTGGGACATTCAGAGGTGGGACTTATGCCTAGCTAGGCAATTTGGTATGCTAACTCTCAGCCACCTCCAACATTTCCCCACGAATGGGACCTAACAGCCCCAGATATTCAGTGTACCAAGAAAATTCCAAGACATGGCATTTTTGATTCCAAAGAAACACCATTCTATGATGAACTGTGATTAAGCATAAAATTGATATTTTAAAGTGTTTTTAATGTATTTTTGTAACACTCTACCTAATGACTAACAGATATCATGATTTGGAAGCATTAATTTTGTCTCTTATGAGATTTTTGGAAATTCATATGTTGGGCTTTTGTGTCCAAAAATACTGCATATTCATTATCATTAATAATCATATTAATAGCTGTCTTTATCAAAGAAGTATTCATGGAATTGCATTTATTTCTTGGGCTGATATATTACCTCATCTAAGGATACTTTGGTAGCCAAAATTTATCGGTACCTTTCACCAAATCTTTTTGGCTTTGTGGTGGAAGATTTGAAAAAAAAATGAGCTTCAGGGTGATTTAACATAAATAAATTGAAATAAATGATTACTCTCATTCAGAAATTCTAAATTCTCCTCACTTCTTTGTTTACCTGTAACTGGAAAAGATTTTTAACCACTTAAATATATTTAAAGTAATCGTTGAAATTTGTGACATTTGGCATTTGAAGGCAGATGAGGTAAGTCCTCAGAGCCCTCACAACTATGAAATATGGAAAATTTAAGAACACTCCAGTCCTGTCTTTTTCTGTTCTCTTGGATCACCTATCCCTTCTTCTAAGTCATTCCTCAATTTCTCATTCCCTTCTCCATGGCTCCTCCCAGAGCTGACGTTAACTGTTCTAAAATTTTATTTCTTCAAACAGTTTCCCTGATCAGCCTTGGAACATCTCCCATTCTCTCTGTTCTAGTCAGTCCCCAAACAGGCATTCCTGTTTCTATAGCCTGATCCAATTCAGGATTCTGAATTCTATATTAGCATCAAGTTCAGATAGTCTATGTTCTATGTTGACTGTGTGTTTAAAAGTTCTTGCTTCATATTCCATTCCAAATTGTACTGTTCAGAGATGGGACTTACTGCCATGCTTAGAAATTCTGTAGTCTATGTTCTAGTTCACTACCAGCTTGTCCCCTTCAATGATACCTCGAAACTCAGACAGTCAGTTCTAAGAACCTTCACAGGTATAAAATTCTGTTATCTAAAGGAACACACTCCTAAGATCTATAAAGATTTTTTACTAAAGATTTTTTTATATTTTTAACTACACTTGAGTCTTATCTATATACTGATTTTCAAACATGAAACTTCTCCACTTATAAGTCTTTATTACATAACATGTTTTAATGACCAAAATACTCAATATTCATTATCACTAATACTACTACCAATAACTATCTTCATCAATGATATAAATGCATAGAATTGCATTGGTCTTCATGTAGATTTTTGAACTTTTATCACTTTTTTTTTCCAGTGGCCAAAAAATAGATAGTACTTTCACTATACCCTTAAGGCTGTGTGGTTAAGGATGTGAGATTTTTTTTTTTTCATCACCAATGCATACTAAAAAAAACAATCAACATTTTAATTCGTTGTTTATTTTTTAACATTCTTTTCTTTTTAAATTTTTAGTTCCAAATTATCCCCCTCCCTCCCAGACCCTCCCCACACCCACTGAGGAGACAAGCAAAAACGATATCAATTATACATGTAAGATCACACTAAACATTTCCATATTAGCCATATTTACATAAAAAGCAAGAAAAATACGGAAAAGGACAAAATTATACTTCAGTCTGCACTCAGAATTCATCAATTCTATCTCTGGACATGGATAGCATTTTTTCATCATGAGTCCTTTGGAATTGTCTGGGATTGTTGTATTGATCACAGTAGACAAGTCTTTCACAGTTGATCACCATTACAACATTGCTGTTATTATGTTACGATGATCTCCCTGTTCTCATTTCAGTCAACATCAGGTCATATAATTCTTGTCATGTTTTTTTTCTTTTTTTCTGAAACTATCCCTTTCTTCATTTATTATAGCAAAATAGTACTACAACACAGTCATATGCCACAACTCTGTTTAGCCATTCCCCAACTAATGTGCATCCTTTTGATTTCCAATACTTTGCCACCACAAAAAAGAACTGCTACAACTATTTTTATACATATCAGTCCTTTTCCATTTCCTTTGGTCTCTTTAAAATACAGACCTAGTAGTGGTGTTATTGAGTCAAAGGGTATGCACAGTTTTATATTCCTTTGGATCTGGTTCCAAATTGTTCTCCAGAATGGTTCAGTACTCCACTAATGGTTCATTAGTGTACTTGTTTTTCCCTCATTCCCTTCAGAATTTGTCATTTCTGATAGGTATAAGGTTGTACCTCAGAGTTGCTTTAATTTGCATTTTCTAATCAATAGTGATTTAGAGAATTTTTTCACATGACTATAGATTTCTATAGAAAACTGTAGTTTTCTTCTGAAGACTACTGATTCATATCCTTTGATCAATTATCAATTGAGGAATGGCTTTTATTTTTTTATACATTTGACTCAGCTCTATATTCAGAATATAGGTTGAGAATGAGGCCTTTATCAGAGAAGCTTGATATAAAAAATGTTATATTATTTCATTGTCCATAGTTCATTTTTAGCAAGATGTAGTTTCTCTGATTATATTTTTCAATTAGGTCTATTTTTGTTTTTGCTTTCTCTGAGATCATGATGACTAGCCTGGCTTTTTTACTTCAGCTGAAGCAAACAGATTATGCTTCAGCCCTTTATTTTAACATTGTTTGTGTTTCTGTTTCAAGTGTCTCTTATATTGTTGGATTCTGGTTTCCAATCCATTCTGTAATCTGCTTCCATTTTGTGGGTAACTTCGTCTCATTCATATTCGGAGTTATGATTTACTGTGTGTTTTCTTCCATCCCATTTTCTTCTGTTTCTTCCTCTCTTTTTATTCTGACCATCCTCAAAAGTCTATTTTGCTACTAAACACTGCCTCCCTTAATTTTCCCTCCCTTTTATCATCCCCCCTTTCTAATAATCCCTTCCCTTTCTATTTCCCTACTGGGTATGTTACATATCTATATACAACTGAGTATGTATATATATATATATTCTTCCCTCTTTGGAGAAATTCTGATGAGAGTAAGATTCAAACATTGCCTGCCACTCCCTCATTTCCCCATCCATTTTAAAAGCTCTTCCTTGTGCAGCTCTTTTATTTGAGAAAATTTTCCCCATTAAATCTCTCCCTTCCCCCTTCTCCCAATGCATCCCCCTTTCCCATCCCTTTATTATTATTATTATTTGGAGATCATCCCAACATAATTGAGTCACACCCATGCCCTCTGTCTATGTAAACTTGTTTTAAAAAAAACTGTCTTAATAATGATAAAAGTTCATAGGAGTTACATGTATCATCTTCTCATATAGGAATGTCAGCAGTTTAACTTTGAGTCTGTCATGATTACTTTTTCATGTATACCCTTCTGTTATATCTCCTTGGGTCTTCTCTTTGAATGTCAAATTTTCTATTCAGATCTGGTCTTTTCATCAGGAATGATTGGAAGTCTTCTATGTCATTAAAGGACCATTTTTTCCCCTGAATGATTACACTCAGTACAGCTGGGTAGGTTATTCTTGGTTGGAATCCTAGATCCTTTGCCTTCCGGAATATTATATTCCAAGCCCTACGCTCCTTTAACGTAGAAGACACTAAATCTTGTGTGATCCTGACTGTGACTCCACGATATTTGAATTGTTTCTTTCTGGCTGCTAGAAGAATTCTCTCTTTGAGTTGGGTGTTCTGGAGTTTGGCTATGATATCCCTAGGAGTTTTGATTTTGGGATCTCTCTCAGGAGGTGATCGGTGGATTCTTTCAATTTCTATTTTGCCATCTGGATCTAGGACACCTGGGCAATTTTCCCTGATAATTTCTTGCAACATGGTTTCTAGGCTCTTTCTTTGATCATGGCTTTCAGGTAGTCCAATAATTCTTAAATTTTCTCTCCTTGATCTGTTTTCCAGGTCAGTTGTTTTTCTGATGAGATATTTCACATTTTGTTCTATTTTTTCACTCCTTTGTCTTTGTTTCACTGTTTCTTGATGTCTCATGGAGTCATTAGCTTCCACTTGCACTATTCTAATTTTTAAGGACCTATTTTCTTCAGTGAGATGTTGAACCTCTTTTTCCATTTGGCCAATTCTGCTTTTCAAGAAATTCTTTTCATCAGTGAATTTTCGTACATCTTTTTCCATTATGCCAATTTTGATTTTTAAGGAGTTCTTCTCTTCGGTGGATTTTTGTGCCTCTTTTACCATTTGGCCTAATTTGTTCTTTAAGGTGCTGTTTTCTTCAGTATTTTTTTGTGCCTCTCTTACCAAGCTGCTAACTTTCTTTTCATAATTTTCTTGCATCACTCTCATTTCTTTTCCCAATTTTTCCTCTACCACTCTTACCTCCTTTTTTAACTCATCCATAAAATCTTGGTCGGGGTGCGACCAGTTAGCATTTTTCTTTGAGCCTTTTTTTGAAGCAGATTTCATATTGTAGTCTTCCTCTCCCTTTTTGTCGTGGTCTTCTCTTCCAAATTGAGAACTTCTTATGGTGAAGCTCTTTTTCTGTTTGCTCATTCCCTCACACTATTTATTGACTTTGAACTTTATGATGTAGTGGAGAAACACTGTGCCAAACTCGTCTTTTTTTGTTTTGCTATTTTTAGACCTAGTTCTGGGGGTCTGAAAGTTTTTGGTGCTTCCAAAGTAGTACAATCCTAGGAGAAGAGTGGTCACTGCTCTTCTGGTCCCCAGCAGCCACAAGAGCTAACACTCCTATTTGTTTTGGAACTGTGATGAGGGCGTTTGCTCCCTTGTAACCAACCACTAGGGATTCTCTCCACCCTAGAATTGTGGGGCCAGAACTGAATATTAATAAGAGTTGCCAATCAGCTCTAGCAGTACCTAGCACTAGCAAAAGGTCTTCTATAATCTCTTTCTGATGCTAAGAGCTCCTGAAGCTACTGTTGTGGGCACTATTGCCGTCACCACCTGTATGCTTCCACCCCAGTGTCACAAACTCTTGCTGACCCTTAGTCCCGAAAAATGTCTCACCCCAACCTTTTGTTGGCTCTGCTGCTCCAAAATTTGATTTGAGGTGTTATTTTAAAGTTGATTGCAGGAGAACGTTGGGAGAGTTCAGTTGCGTGGCTGCCCCTAATCCGCCATCTTGGTTCCGTCCATACTAAAAGGTAAATTGAAATATATGATTGAACTCATAAGAAAAATCTACCTTCTTGTTTTTTTTAAATGATCTACAATAGATCTATATTTGGACCAAGTAAGAATATATGTGAGAACGCTTCCTTGACATTTATGAAATACTGCATTTTAAGATGTATTTGAGAGTTAAATGCAATTAGAATGCAATTACATTCTCAGACAGCTGTTAGTTATCAAACATGGTGATTTTCAGGACATTATAAGATATGACCCTGGGAGTTCTGTATTCTAAGTTCCAGGACGTTTCCAACATATATCTTTGAAAGGTCCCAGGAAGCCCTGTTATTCAGTGTTCCACTGGAGTACCAAGAATTGATATTTTTGATTCAAAGGTCCTACACTACTATGATCAATAAAGATTTTTCTTTTTATCTGTTATGGGATAATTATTACATTGTACATGCATCTTACATATATAAAAACGTCTAAAACTGACCTGTGTCTCTTCTAAGTCCTTAGCATGCTACACCTTCATTTTGTAGTCCACATATACTCTGCATTCATCTTCATTAATAGTAACATCAATAACAGTTATGGTTAAGGGAGGCCCCATAGGAATTACTTTTTTGTGTCCAAAAATTACTTTTATTTTGTCTGGGCCAAAAAAGCCCCGACAGTGATTTCACCATACTTTTTAAGCTATGGATGTTCTGAATGGACTATTTATTTCAAAGCATTACTACTACAGAATATAAATTAAATTGGAAGAAAAGATTGATTTGATAGGCAAAAATCTCCTTTCTTCTTGTTTTTTGAAATTCCCTAGACTGGCCGATGATTTGGATCACTTAGACTATATATTAAAATAAATCCCTGTCATTTATATTTTCCATTCTAATACCACTACCTGGAAAATTCTGATTTGCTTTCAGCTCTCTTGGTGGGGGAGGGAAAGGGTACAGCTAGGTGAAGGGGGTGGGTTGTAGCCCAGTCAATGGTCTGACCTTTTGTGTTATAAGGTTTTGCTTTGCTCTCATATCCCCGCTCCAAAATGAGACATTCAGAGGTAGGATTTATGCCCAGCTAGGAAGTTGAGTTTGCTAATTCTCAGCTACCTCCAACAACTTCTCTCAAATGGAAAATGATAGCCCAGGCATTCACAGTGCTAAGGACATTCCAAGACATGAAATTTTTGGTTCCAAAGAAAAGTCACCCTATGATCTATAAAGTTGATTTTTCAAATTTTTAAATGGATTTTTATTACACTGAAATTATGCATTCTAAGCTCCAGTAACCCTCCAACACATATCCTTGAAAGGTCCCAGGAAGCCCCAATATTCAGGGGCTTCAATTCAGGGGCAACAATTACTTGACAATTTTGATTCCACATGCATACCTTCATATGATTTATAAGGATTTTTCTTTAAAATTTTTATTGGATAGTTATTACAATGCACATGGATCTTATCTATATACAGATTTCCAAAATTCACCCACGTGTCTTCCATGACCCTTTGGTTTTTGGTTCAAATACAGACTGCCTTCATTTTTCATTAATAGTAAAATCAATAACAGTCTTTACCACAAAAGCACCTGAAGTCAATAGATTAATTTTGGTGTCAAAATGTTTTTTTTTTATTTGTGAGGGTCTTTTTGGCTTGCCAAAGAATAGACACCACTTTTCTCAAACTCTTTTAGCTGTGTTGAGAATGACAGATGTTTTTAAAAGTACTGTCACTGCAGTATAGAAATTAAATTGGAAGAAAGCATTCATTTCATATAAAAAATTTCCCACCTTGTTTTTGAAATTACTGAGAATTGGCCAATATTTTGGCTCAACTAATATATGAAATATAAATTTGAATACATATACATGAATTTATATATAAAGAAATCCTTGCCATTTATGATAGTTTCCATTCGCAGCTGGCATGAAAAGTGATTTGTCCACGTTCAAAGGTGTGAATTTTTGTGTTCTAAGGTTTGTCTTTGTTTTCATCTGCCTATTACAAAGTGGGACATTCAGAGGTTGCATTTACTGCCTAGCTAATACATTCTCTATTCTAAGTCTTGGTCATCTCCAACATTTCCCTTTCACTGGTACTTAAAATGCAGATCTTCATTTTGCTATGGACCTTCCAAGACATGATAAAAAATAGTCACTGCCTTCTCCAATCCCTTTTTTCCTGCAGTGATGGAGGATGTCTGATTTTTAAAATTTTTTTCTTTAGCCTTCACCATGGTGTAATATAAATTAAGTTGAAATAAATGGTTGATCTCAAAAAATCTAAATTTCCTTTCTTAATTTACTAAAATTGGCCAATATTTTTATCCACTAGGAATAAATTTGAAATTATTCCTTGAAATTTTTGACATTTTGCATTTGAAGGCCAATTCCAGTGCAGATGATTTATATTCTCAGAATCTTCACAGCTATGACATATGGAAAATTTGAGGATGCTCCAGTCGTAACCCCTTGTGTTCTCTCTTGGACAATATTTGTGTTCCTTTTGGGTTTTGTCTGACTCTTCATGATCCTCTTTGGGTTTTTTTTTGGTAAAGATACTGGAGTTGTTTGCCATTTCCTTTTCCAGCTTATTTTACAGATGAGGAAAGTGGTGGCAAATGGGGTTAAATGACTTGCCCAGAGTCACAAAACTAATAAATGTCTGAAGCCAGATTTGAACTCATGAAGTTGAGTCTTCCTGACTTCATGGCTGGCACTATATCCACTGCATCACCTACCTGCTCCTTGCTCTGATATTTAGTATTCCAAATGCTCCCCTACATCTCTCATTCTTCATGATTATGTCCACACCGGAGAGTCTTTGGGCTAAAATACCACTGCTTCAGACAATTTCCCTAATCAATCTCCCAATATCTCGTACTCTTTCAGTCCCTTCATCTCTTCTAGTCCCTTCCAACAGTAATATTCCTCCTTCGACAGCCTCATTGCAGCATTCTGGATTAGAATTTTCCTTCAAACTCAGACATTCTAGGTTCTCAGTGTCCTCCCAGGCCTAAAATTCAGGCTTCAAATTTCCCTGAAAAATGGAACACTGAGAGGTAGGACTTATGGCCCAACTAGGAAATTCTGTATTCTAATCTGTGGGCCACCTTCAACTTTCCCTCTTCAGTGATGCCTGGGGGCCACCTCCAACTTTCCCTCTTCAGTGATACCTGGAAGCCCAGCCATTCCATGTTCTAAAGACCATCCAAGATGCGACATTGTTAGATCTAAGGAACACTTTGCTAAGATCTATAAGGGTTTTTTTTGCTAAGGTTTTAAAAATGTACTTATTATTACAATGCACATAAGTCTTATTAATATAATGATTTCAAAGCATAAGTCCTGTTCCTTATGAGTCCTTAAAACATAGCAACTTGTTGGGGGTTTTGGGGCTGAAAATATTTTATATTCATTATTATTAATAGAAATATCAATAACAGTCTTTACCAAAGAAGTAACTGAATGACATCTCATTTGTTTTATTATGGAGGTATGTTGGATTTTGCAGGGTTTTTTTAGCTTAGCCAAAGAATTGTCAGTACTTTCATCAAGCCCTTAAGTCTATGTGGTTGAGGGTGTCAGATAATCTTTTTAAGCTTCATCGCTGTGTAATATAAATAAAATTAGAATAAAGGAGTGATATCATGTGAAAAATCTGTAGTCTTCTTTGTAATTTTCTGCTTGATACTTTGGATCATTAAGTATATATAGGAAAACAAATCCTTACAATTAATGATATTTTCTCTTCTTGGGATACTCCATGAACAGAAGACTTATGTTCTCAGAACCCTGACATATGTCCTCAGAGTTATGGTATATGGGAGTTTTGAGGGCCTGCTAGGCTCATCTTCTAGATTTTCTCCTTGATCTGATATCTCTTATTCTAAATGCTCTCCAAAATCTCTCATTCTCTTCTCTTTGACTACTTTCAGGATTGACATTTTGTGTTCTAAGATCCCATAATTTCTCGCAATGTCCCATATCAGTCCCTAAAAGTTTCGCACTCTTTGTTTTAGTCTCTCCCAACAGTGACATTCCTATCTGTACAGCTTCATCCAGCTCAGGATTCTATATTGGAAATTTCCATCAATCTCAGATCTTCTAGGTTCTAAGTCATCCATGTGTTCTAGAAGTATGTCTTCACATTCCATTCCCAATTGTGTCACTCAAAGGTGGGACTTAATGCCAAGCTGGGAAATTCTGTATTCAAAGCTCTAGCTTGCTTTAATGCTACCAGGAAGCTCAGCTGTTCAGTTTTCTAAGGACCTTCACAAATAAGATATTTCCAAATCTAAAGGAATACCCTCCTAAGATCTCTAAGATTTTTTTTGCTTAATTATTATTTTACTGTTTTATTTTAACAATGCACTGAGTCTGATTTCCAAACAGAAGTCTTCTCCCTTTATAAGTCATTATTACATAACATCATGTTTTAAATGGCCCAGAATATTCAATAGTCATTATCCTTGATATAATATCAATAGCAGTTTTTAGCAAAGAAGGAATTCCATAAAATTGCATTGGTTTTTACATGCAGATTTTTATGGTTTGGGGGGTTTTATCAGCTGGTGGTAAAATAGACAATATTTTCACCATACCCTTTTGATTATGTGGTTGAAGATGTGGGATTTTTGAAAGAATCGCCAATGCATAATAAAAATTAAATTGGAATATATGGTTGACCTCGTATCAAAAATTTACCTTTTTTAAACTATCTAGATTATGTAAATATTTCAGGTAAATATTTCATGAAACATATGAGAATATGTTCTTGCCATTTATGACATTTTCCATTCTAAGGCACACTGCAGAGTAGATGATCTATATTCTCAAAACCCTCCCAACCATCAAACATGGTGTTTTTTAGAATGTTCCAAGATCTGACCTTTGCAGCTCTAACGGCTCTCTTTGCTCTGATATGCTTCTCGTACCTGTTCTCCTATGTCTCATTCTCCTCTCCATGGCTACTCCAAAGGCTCACATTCTACATGGTAACAACCTGTTTCTGAAAATTCCCATCCCGAGTCCTTGGAAATCTTTTCCTTCCTTTGTTCTTGCCTCTTCCAACACTGACATTAAAGCTTCTACAGCTTCATCTGGTGCAGGATTTTGAATTTGAAATTTCCGTCAAACCCAGACAATCTAGGTTCTAAACATCCTACCTGATCTACAATTCTGGTTTCGAGATTCCTGATTTAATATTCTGGCATCACTTTCCATTCTCCACTGGAATATACAGGGACAGGGGACAAGATTTAACTCTTAGTTAGGAAATTTTGTATCCTAAACTCTTAGCTTCCTCTAGCATTTCCATATGAATGCCACCTAGACATACAGACATTCTATGGGCTACATTTTAGGTAGGTTCTAAAGTTGCACCATTCTATGATGTACAAAGTTTATTTTTTCATTTCTTATTATTTGGATTGCTATTGCAATGCATGTGTTACCAGTATACTGATTTCTTAACATGAAAGTCTTTAGTAAATAACACCTGGTTTTATTTTTGTCCCCAAATCCTCCCCATTCATTATCATTAATAGTAATATCAACAGCAGTCTTTACCAAAGAAATAACTGCTGGGAATTTCATGTGTTTGGGTACATAGGATCTTGTGGCTTAGGGGGCTTTTTTGTCCAAGAACAACCAAAAAAACCCTTTAGTACTTTCTGAGTACTTTTGCAAAGCCTTTGTTGTTCAGGTTCGTTGAAGTTTTTCTTGTTTGTTTGGTTTTTCTTAAGCTCTACCACTGAGTAATTTAAATTAATTTGGAAGAAATGACTGATATCAAATCCAAAAATCTACCTTTTTAGTTTTATATTTTAACTAGAATTGTGCAATTCTTTTCCCACTAAAACATATATGAAAACAAATGCTCTGTCATTTATCATATTTTCCATTCTAAGGCTGTTCCAGAGCTGGTGACATATTCCCAAGGCACTCCCAGCCATCACATAGAGTACTTTTAGGACACTCCACATTCTGCCCTTTGTTGTTCTAGGGTTCTCTCTGCTCTCATATCCCTTCCTCAAAGGACTTTTTTCCCTCTCTCATTTTCTTCTCCCAGGTTACTGCCACGCCTGACTTTCTGTATGCTACAATCCCACAGCTTTTGACCTCCCAATCTCTGCCACTTTCTCAGTTCTAAAGGTCCTGATAACTCTGATTATGAGGTTCTAAGGCCTCCTCTAGTCAAGAAATCTGGATTTACCATGTCCCTCATGCTCATTCCTTTTCATTTCTAAGTTCTGTGTTCCCTCCTTGATAAGAAATTCTAGTCTTACTTTCCATTTAAAGTCAAGAATGAAGAAGAAGGATTTAACTCCTAGCTAGGAAATCCTATATTCTAAGCTCTAGAACTTTCAACATTGCCTCTAAAAGGGAACCGAAAGGGCAGCCATTCATTATTTTAAGGATTGTTCCAAGACCTGCCATCTTGATTCTAAGGAAACACTCTAAGGCTATTTAAAATGTTTTATTATTTGGCTAGTTATTACAAGGCACCTGGGACTTACTCATACTCTGATTCTGAAACATAAGCCTTGTTCCTTTTAAGCCCTCTTTAAATAATAACTTGATTTTTTTCCATTGGTCCTCTTAGAGAAAGAAGGATGAACACAGCAACAACAGTAGCAACAAACAGCAAGAACAACAACTCTATGTTCATTTATCATTAACATTAATATCAAGAACAGACTTAAGGACTTCTAGGAAACTGGACTAGTTACAAAGTGCAGAGTTTGGAGGCTGTTGATGGTTCTTTTGGCTAGCCAAAAAATAGACACAGTACGCTCCCGATAACAATTTTGTCGGTGTGTTTAAAGATGTGTAGATTTTTTTTAAACATTACCAACATGTGATATAAATTAAATTGGAATAAGTGATTAATCTCAAACAAAAACTCCACCTTCTTGGTTTTTAGATAGCCAATAGATTATAGCCTATTAGGAAATAATGATTTATGCTTTCAGAGCTCTGTCAGCTTTTGCAGATGGTGGTTTTTAAGACATTCTGAGATCTGACCACTTGTGTTCTAAGTGGTCTCCTCCTTTTGATAACCCTTCTCCTAACTGCCTCCAATTGCACCCTTTTGGCTGTGTGTTTGAGGATGGGAGTTTTTTTCTTTTTTTAAGCATCACCACTATGTAATATAAAGTAAATTGTAATAAATGACAGCACACAAAAGAAATCTTGCTTTTTTTCAATTACCTAGGACTGGCAAATATATTGACAATTAAGAATACATATGAAAATAAATAAATATTTGCCATTCTAAAGATCATTCTGAAGAAATGCACACGGGCATTATGAATATACTGAGTTTGAAACATGTCTTGTTGTTTAATCCCGCTTTATGTAACTAGTTTTTGTTTTGCCAAAAAGACTCTAAATTATCATTAGAAGTAATACCAAATAGCAATTTTACCAAAGAAGAAAGGAATGAAATTATATTTCTTTCCATGAATTGGTGTTTTGGAGATTTGCTTTTGTTAACCTATACAAAAAGTAATCAGTATTTCCATCATACCCTTTTGACGGTGTGAATTTTGAGGTTGTGATTTTTTTTTATTTAAAAGCATCACCTCTATTATGTAACTGGAATAAATGACTGATACCATATGAAGCTGTCCTGGTTTTTTTTTTTAATGTTAACTGGAATTGGCCAGTATTTTGACTCACAAATATATATGAAAATAAATCATTATTATTTCTGTTATTTTCCATTCTGAGGGCTCTTCTGGAGATGATGATTTCTATTCCCAGAGTACTCATCATACTATCATATAAGGTAGTTTTTAGGACACTCCAATCCCTGTTCTAAGTGACCTCCAAGTTCTGATCTTTTGTGTTCTGAGGTCTCTCTTTGCTGTGAGCTCCCTTCTTCTTAGGTCTCTCCTCCCTCCTTCACTCTTCTCCATGACTATTCCCAATGCCTGACATTTTGTGTAATAACATCCCACAGTTTCTGACCATTTCCAAGCTCAGCCTCTGATTTTTTCTTTCTCCATTCTAAAATCTCTCCTAACTCTGATATTGAAGTTCCAAGACCTTGTCCAGACCAGGATTTTGGAATCGATGTTTATATATAGCTCAGACACTGTTACTTTGATCTGTTCTTCCATTTCTCAAGCCGAACCAGGCTCTGACATTCAGACTGCAACTTCAGTCCTAACTAGGAAAGTCTTTGTTCTCTGAGACCTCCAATATTCTTCCCCTCCAAATCTTCTGGAAGCCTAGACATACCTGGTTCTAAGGATGCTTCCACACTTGGAGTTCTAGTTTCTTAGGCCACAACCTCCTCAGATATATCATAGTCCTTTTATTCCTTTAACTTTTTCAATTCTATTGATTTCAGTACATTTTGCTTCTGCTTTATCATTACAATGACTTCAAAGCACAAATCATGTTCCTTTTAATTTCACAGATTTAACATTTACTTTTTTCATGAAATAAGTTTAATTATTTATTTTACTTATTTATTATTCATTTATTTCTAGTATTTAAAAATAATTTGATTTCCAGATTCTCTCCCTCTCTCAGTCCTCCTTCAACCACTGAGAAAACAAGAAATATGATATCAATTATACATGCGAAATCTTGAAGAAACATTTTCATATTATCTATATCACAGCAAAAAAAAAAAGCTAAAAGAAAAAGAAAGTGAGAAAACTATACCTGTATTCAGAGTTCATCAGTGCTTTCTCATCACGATTCCTTTGGAATTTTCTTTTAGAAGAATACCCCACAAATATTACCATTAAGAGGAATATTGATTGCTGTCTTACCTGATGAACAGATTGCTGAGTATTACAAGCTTTTCTTTTCCTTCTTTTCTGTCCTTATTGTTTTCAGGGAAATGAGGTACGACCTTTCACCTTGCAAGATTGCGTGGGTGTCTGAAGACCTGGATTTTCATTCAAAGCGTCAGTGCTGTGCTGATACAAAATATATTAACATGAATGATTAAACTTCCCCAAAATACAATGGTTCCTTGTTCGTTTCTTTTTTAAATTATCTGGTTATTTCCCATACTGTGTCCACTGAGAACCAAGCAACTTCCTATGTTCCATAGCTGACTATTTACCATCTCCTGGCACCCCCAGCTCAGACATTCTCTGCCTTCAAGACCCCCCCTGACTTCTGACATTCTGTGTTCTAAGGGCTCTCCTAGTTTTTACAGTCCTTGTTCTCCTACTTCTATCTTTCTCTGCTCTATGGATCCTACTAGTCCTGACTTCTTCTGTCCCAGGGTCCCACTGGATCTGGAAATTTCTTTTCTCAAGCTCTGGATATCTTTCACATTCTGTCTTCTAAGGTCCCTCCCTTTGCTGTTAGGATAGGTTCTAGCGTCCCATCTTGGTTTACAAATGCCAAACTCGAACAATCCCTGTTCTAAATGACCTCCCAGTTCTGATATAGTGATGTCTGTCTGCATTGCAAGTTCTAACATCCAGAACCCACACTTCTCTATCAGCTTTACCATGCTACATTCCAACCCTTCTTCCACCTCCAAACTTTTCCTATAAAAGAATCCTTGAAGTTTGGGCACTCAAAGCTCTAAGGAAATTCCCAGTCCTGATATTTTATGTCTCAGAACCTTACCCTGCTATAATCAGCCAGGTTTTTTTTCCCCATTTTTATAACATGTACTTAACCAATACAAAGATTTCAAGGAAAAGTGGAATCCTTTTAAACATAGCACCTTATTTTGCCAAAATATACATTATAATTATTATTATATTGAGAAAACCCTTTTGACTATGTAGTTATGGATGTAAGATTTATTTTTAAAGCATGAAAAAATCAGATAAACTATATTAAATTGGAATAAATTATTCATTTCAGAGAATTTACTTTGTGGTTTTTTTTTTAATCTAAAACTAGCCTGTTTTCTTTGGCCCACTAAACATATGTATTGAAATAAATCTTTACCTTTTACGATACTTTTCATTCTAAAGTCCTTACTCGGGCTGAGGATTTATATTTTCAGAACCTTTCCAGCTATCACCTGCAAGAGTTCTTCAAGGACATTTCAAGTTCTGGCCCATTGTATCCTAAGAGATCTCTATTTCTCTTTAAAATTTTAATCTTACCTCTCACATTCTCCTCTCAATGGCTCCTCCAAAACCTGTCATTCAGTATGCTAAAATTCCACTGCTTCACACAACCTCTATTGTCCGCCTCTGAACATCTCCCATTCTCTCTGCTCTAGTCCTTCCCAACTCTGACATTTCACCTTTGAAAGCCTCATCCAGCTTCCAATTCTTCATTTGAAATTCTCTTCAAGCTCTGACATTCTAGGTTCTAATATTCACCTAATATTACATTTTCATTTTCCATTCCAAATTGAGACATTAAGGGACAGGAATTCACCCAATTAGGAAATTATGAATTCTAAACTCTGGGCCTTCTCACACATCCCCCCTTGAAAGATAACAGGAAATACTACAGAACGTTCAATATCCAAAAGTCTGTCTCAGCCATGACACATTTTGTTCTAATTCTGCACCCCTGAAGATTTTCTCTTTTTAAAAATTTATTTGGATGATCCAATAATGCACATGTTGTTGGCCAATATGGTATATATAGGGGGATAATTTTGACTAGCCAAAAAATAAATAATTCTTTCACCTTACACTTTTGACTATGTGGTTGACAATGAGATTTTTTTTAAAGATCATAATTGTGTAATATAAAATAAATTGAGTCAAAGATAGATCTACAAAAAATCTACCTTCTTTAAATTATCTAGAACAGGTTAATGTTTTGCATGCTAAGAATATATATGAAAGTATACTATTGTTATTCATGATATTTTCAGTTCAAATGACCCATCCAGAACGTATGATTTATGTTCTCTAAGCTCACCCAGCGATGGCCTATAAAAGATCTTAAGACATGTAAGTCTGACTTTTGTGTGCTAATATCTTTCTCTGCTTGGAGATCCTTTCACCTAAACATTCTCCTAAATTTCTCATTCTTTTCTCTGTGGTTACTCCAAAAGTTTCCCATTGTATACACCTAAATCCTCCTGTCTCTAAGAATTTTCATTCTCAGTCCATGAACACCTGCTACTCTTAGTTCTTGTAGTCTGTCTGAACACTGATATTTCTGTTTGCAAAGCCTCATGCACCTCTGGATTATAAGTAATTCATTTCCATCGGATATTTTAATTCAACTACCTGACCACATTCCATGCCAAAAGGTTTTAATCAGAGATACAAGTTACAACAAAGCTGGGAAATTCTGAATTCTAAGATCTAAACAATCACTCATATGCTTCCCTGAATGGCATCTGGAATCCCAGTCATTCAGTATTCTGGGAATATTCACAGATAGGATATTTTCAGATGTAAAGGAAAACACTCTTAAGACATATGGGAGGAGAGGAGAGAGAGGGAGATAAAGTATTTTTGCCTAATATTTTTATTGATTTATTTTTTAATCACTTTAATCTTACTGGTATACGGATTTACAAATGTAAGGCTATTTCCTCTATATGTGCTGATCTTAAAGCACCATATTTTCATGGACAAAAGTAATGAATATTCTTTATCACTAACACCAATATGGGTAGAGATCTTTAACACCAACAGAATTGCACAGAATTGCATTGGTTTTCCTGTACATATTGGGGACTTTTTTTGGCTGACTCCAAAATAATAGTGTTTTCATGGTGTTTTCATTTTAATCAGAAATGAGAGTTAGAGCAAAGCTGGGAAATTCTGGATTTGAAGCTCTTGCCCAGCACTGATGTGCCTCCTTGAATGGTAACTGGTAGCCCGGACATCGTGTTCTAGAAAACTTCACAGATATGACATTTTCAGATCAAAAGGAACACACTCCTAAGATCAGTATTGGTGAGATTTTCTTGCTTACATTTATTTTATTAATTTTAAAAGGCACTTCACTATTGCTACAATATTGTTTTCATTATTACTAATATTAATATAAGTAGCAATCTTCCTCAGTGATGGATCTACATAGAATTGCTTTAGTTTTATGTAAAGATTTTTGGAATTTTAAAGGGGTTTTATTGACTGACCAAAAACCGCACTATTTTTGTGATACCATTTTGACTTAACCACAGTTAAAAGTGTGAGATTTGGGGTAGTGGTGGCAGGTTTCACATTGCCAATACATATTAAAAATTAAATTGGAATATATGATGGATCTCATATGAAAAAATCTACTTTCTTATTTAAATTAGCCAGGAGAGATCAATATATGAGCTAATATATGAGAATACCATTCTGGCTCTGTGGTTAAGAGTTTGAGATTAGCGGGCAGCAGGTTTACATCTCCAATATATATTATAAGTTAAATTGGAACATATAATGGATCTTATATGAAAAATCCACCTTCTTATTTAAATTATCTAGAAGAGGTCAATACATGAGCCAATATATGAGAATACATCGATGCCAATTATGATATTTTAAATTCAAAGGCTCATGACTTAGGTCATGATTTATTAATGATGAGTAATCATACATGGTGATTTTTAGTACATTTTAAGATCTGACTTTAGAAGGTGTAAGTGATCTTTTGTCTCTAATGTTCCCTTTCTAAATGATCTCCTAAATCCCTTGTTGTCTTCACCATGACTACTCCACAGAGCTCATATTTCATGTGCTAAAATTCTCCTACTTCTAACAATTTCCATTCCTGATCCCTGAATATCTCCAATTCCTCTTCTAGTCTCTTCCAACACTGAAATTTCTCTTTCTAAAAGCTTCATTGAGATCACGATCCTAGATTATAAATTTCCATCAAGCTCAGACATTCTTGGATCTAACTGAATTGTCTGTCCACAAATTTTGGGTTTGCCTTCCACACCAAAATATTTTAGTCAAAAGTGGGAGTTAGAAAAAAGATGGCAAGTTTTGGATTCTAAGAGCTTTCCCACCAGTGATTTGGCCTAATGAATGGTACCTGGGAGTCCAGACACTCAGTATTCCAGGAATCTTAACAGATTTGACATTTTTCAGAGTTCAACATACACACTCCTAAGTTTTATATATAGTTTTGTTGCTTACTTTTTTATAAGTTTATTTTGAAAAGACACGAGTCTTACTGATACAGTGACTTCCAAATGTACAGCTATTTCCCTTATATATTCTGATTTTATAGCATCATGTTTTCATGGCCCCAAATACTCAACATGCAGTATCCCTAATAGTAATATGAGTAGTGATCTTTCTCACTGGAGGAACTGCATAGAATTGCATTGGTTTTCATGCATGAATTTTGGAAATTTTAGGAAGATTTCTTGACCAGCCCCAAAAGAAATAGTGTGTTCATGATATAATTTGTCTGTATGACAAAGGATGTGAGTTATTTTTCATCGCCAAGTCATATTAAAGTTGAAATATGTGATTAATCTTATAGGAAAAATCGACCTTCCATTTAGGCCTACTAAGAAAATATCTGAGAATACATCGATAATATTTCTGAGATTTCTAATTCTAAGGCACATGCCTGAGGCCATGATTTATGAACTCAGAGGCATCATACATACTGATTTTTAGGACATTACAAGATGTGATCCTTGGAGGTGTAAGGGCTCTTATGGCTCTTTTAAGCGTTCTCCTACTCCGAAAGGCTCACATTCTATGTAAAGGTTTTTATCAGTGATAAAATTGCAAGGAATTGCATTGGTTTTCTTTATAGAGTGTCGGAATTTTCATGAGGATTCTTTGACTGGCCCCAAAATAAAGTGTTTTTCTGATGCCATTGTGGTTCTCTGGTTAAGAATATGAGTTTTATTTTTTTCATTGCCAATGCATATTAAAGTTAAACTGGAATATTTGACTGATCTCATACAAAAAAAGTGACCTTCTTTCTATTGAAATTACCAAGAAGAGATCAATATTTTAACCAGAATAAATATGAGAATTGATGCCACTTATATGATTTTTCAATTCTAAGGCTTATACCAAAGACTTCATACATGGTTACCTTTAGTACATTCCAAGATCTGACCTTTGGAGGTATACATGGTTCTTTTTGGTTCTGATATTTCTTCTTCCTAGGGTTTTCATATTTCTCCTTTTTTTCACTTTGTCTTCTCAGAAAGGCTCACATTCTATGTGATAAAATCCTCTTATTTTCTAACAATTCCCCATTCGCAGTCCCTAAACATCTTCAACTTTCCTAATCTCTCCCAACACTGACATTTCTATTGCTAAACCTTCATTCAGATCAGGATTCTAAATTATGAATTTCCATCAAGCTCAGACATTGTGGCTTCAAACACAACTATCTGTTCAAGAAGTATGACTTCACATTCCATGCAAAAGTATTTTAATCAGAAGTTCAAAGTTTTTGCCCACTGTCACCTTGTGCCCTTGAATGGTACCAGGAGTCAGAGACATTATGTGTTCTAGCAGTCTTCACAGATATGACATTTTCAAAGCTAAAGGAACACAGTCCTAAGATCTAAAGGTCTTTGGGGGCTTAAGTTTATTTTTATGTTTTATTTTTTTAAAAATACTTGAATATTACTCATATAGTGATTTCTGAATATAAGTACATTTTCCTGATAAATCACAATTTCATAAAAATATGCTTTACTCAGGAAAAAATGTCTAATGTTCTTCATCACTAATCCTATCAGTAGTGATCTTTCTCAATAATGGAACTACAGAGAATTGCACTGATTTTCCTGCAAAGATGTTGGGGGTTATAATAGCGATTTTTTTTTGGTTTGCCAAATATAAACTATTTGCATGATTCCATTTTGACTATGTGCTTAAGCATGTGAGCTTTGGACAGGGGGAGTTTGCTTTGCTAATAAATTTTAAAAGATAAACTGGAATATATGGTGGATCTCATGAAAAACTGACCTTGTTATTGAACTTACTTAGAAGAGGTCAGTATTTGGGCCAATTAAGAATATATATGAGAATGTACTGATGCCATTTCTTAGAATTTCAGTGCTAAAGCCCACGCCTGAAGCCATGATTTCTGAGGCATCATACAGACTGATTGTTAGGACATTCCAAGATGTGACCTTTGGAGGTAGAAGGACTCTTTTAACTCTGATATTTCATTTTTAAGTGTTCTCCTACCTGTCCCTTTCACCATGACCTCTGAAAGGCTCACATTCTTTGGTCTAAAATCTTCCTGTTTCTAACAATTCCAATTCTCAACCACTGAACATCTTCTATTCACCCACTTCTAATCTCTTTCAACACTTAACTTTCTGTTTCTACACCCTCATTCAGTTCTGGATCCTAAATTTTAAATTTTCATCAAGCTCAGATATTCTGAATTCTAACTCAACTACCTGTTCAAGAATTCTGACTTCACATTCAACTTCAAAATGTTTCAATCACTGGTAAAACTTAAAACAAGGTTGAGAAATTCTGAACTCCAAGCTCTTGCCCATCACTGACATGCTCCTGTGAATGATCCCTGGTTTGCCAGTCATTCAGTGTTCCTCCTTCAGAAATACACCACTTTGACATCTAAAGAAACATCCTCTTAAGATCTATATGATTTTTTGCCTAATCTTTTTATTGGTTTATTTTTAAAAGGCATTCAAATCTTCCAGATAATACTGATTTGCGGACAGAGCATTATCCCCCTTATGTGTGCTGATTTAATAGCACCATGACAAAAAAATACTCAATGTTCATTATCATTAATACCAATATGAATAGTGTTCTTTATCAATGACCAAACTGCAAAGAATTGCATTGGTTTTATGGGCATTTTTTGGCTATCGCCCAAATAAAGTGTCTTCCTGATGCCATTATGACTCTGTGGTTAAGAATGTGAGTTTTATTTTCTTCATTGCCATTGCATATTATAAGTTAAATTGGAGTATGTGGTTGATCTCATACCAAAAAAAATTAACCTTCTTATTTCTATTCAAATTACCAAGAAGAGGCCAACTAAGAAGAGATGTGAATATACATTGATGCTACTTATGTGATTTTCGGTTCTAATGCCTATACCTAAGTTTTAGTACATTCCAAGATGTGATGTTTGGAGGTATAAGGGCTCTGATAACCTTTCTTCTAAGTGTCCTCCTATCTCTTCCGCTCCCTTCACCATGGCTACTCTGAAGGGCTGACATCCTATTCACTAAAATCCTCATTTTTTTCTAGCAGTTGCCATTCTCAGCTCCTGAACGCCTCCAACTCTCCTTCTTCTTGTCTGTCTGAACACTGACATTTCTCTTTCTAACCTGGACTCTAGATTAAGAATTTCCATCAAGTTCAGATATTCTGGATTCTGACTCTACTACCTGTTCAAGAATTCTGATTTCACATTCCACAGCAAAAATATTTCAATTAGAAGTGTGAGTTAGAAAAAAGCTGGGAATTTCTGGATTTTAAGCTCTCCTCCACTATCACTTTGTCCCCTTGAAAGGGTATCTGGACACCCAGACATTCAGTTTCCTAGAAGTATACATAGGCATAACATTTTAAGAACTAAAACACTTATGCCTTGGATCTATATGATTTTATTTGCTGAACATTATTTTAATGCTTTATTTTTAAAGAAGCACTTGAGTACTGCTAATAGACCAATTTCAAAATATGAGTCTATTCCTCTTACAAATATTGGTTAATTGAGAAAAAATATTCAGTTTTTGTTAACAATGATTCCAGTTTCAATAGCAATCTTTCTCAATGAGAGAACTCCATAAAATTATATTGGTTTTCTTGTAAATATTTTTGGGATTTTAAGGTGTTGTGGCGGGGGATAAAAAATAGTGTTTTGTGACTCCACTTTGGCTGTGTGCTTAAAAATGTCAGTTTGGGGATATTTTTTGAATAGTCAATAAATATTAAAAGTTAATTTGAAATATATGATTGATATTACAAGAAAAATTGACCTTCTAGTTATTGAAACTACCTAGAAGAGATTAATATTTAGGCAAACTAAGAATATGTATCTGAGAACACATTGATGCCATTTATGGGATTTTCAATTGTAAGTCCTTTTCCTGAATTGTAAGTCCTTTTCCTGAATGATTAATGAACTCTGAGGATTCATACATAGTGATTGATGGTACATTTTAATATCTGACCCAAGGACATTTGAGACCTCTTTAGACTCTAATATCCCTTCTTCTAATGTTCTCCTCCCACTCTCATTCTCTTCACCATGGCTACTGTGAAAGGCTCAAATTCTATGCACTGTTTCTTAAAATTTCCATCTCAGACCCTGAACATCTCCCATTCTCTCTTTTCTAGTCCCTCTAGACACTCTCAAGGTCTCTCTCAAGAACTTTGGATTTGACTGTGCAACATGGGAGACACTGGCACAGGACCACTCAGCATGGCGTGCCCACATCAGAAAGGGTGCTGTGCTCTTTGAGCAAAGCAGAATTGAGATAGCACAAAGTAAACGCAGAATGCACAAATTTGGGATATCCACCCCAAATATTCAAACGAACTATCTGTGCCCAACCTGTGGTAGAGCATTCTGAGCTCAAATTGATTTGATCAGCCATAGTCAGACACACTGAGATTTCACTTTACAGTGGTGATGTCATTTTGGTCCTCTTTGAAGACGAAGGCCAACAACCAAACAGTCCCTCTCAACACTGATATTCCAGTTTTTAGAGCCTCCTCTGACTCAGGATCCTGGATTTGATATTTCCTTCAAAATCTGATATACTAGGTTCTAAATACCCTCCCTGATATAAAAATTCTGGCTTCACCTTCAATTCCAAATTTGGACAATCGGAATCAAAATTTACCTCCCAGGTAGGAAATTCTATATTCTAAACTCTCAGCCACCTCCAATTTTACCTCTTGAATTTGCCTTCTGGAAGGCTAGACATCCAGTATTCTAAGGAACTTCCAAGAAACCATGGCCTCCTATGAACTATAAGGTTTTTTCTACTTTTATTCATAGAATTATAATTAAAATGCACATGTCTCTTACTGATATAATGATGTCCCAACATGTCTTATTCCATATAAGGTGTAGGTAACACCTAGTTTTTATGGCCAAAAGTACTCTATATTCATTATCATTAATAGTAAGTACAATAGTACTCTTTACCAAAGAAGGAACTGCGTGGAATTGGACTTATTTGAAGTGTTTCGGGGGAGGGGGAATTCTTTGGATAACCACAAAAATAAAAAGTAATTTAACCATATAAATGTACTTTGTGGTTTAAGATGTGGGTTGTCTTTTTTTAAACCATCACCACTGGGCTAATATGGATTTAACTGTAATAAATTATTGTCATATAAAACAAATCTACTCCCTTTTTATTTTTCAAATTAACCAAAACTGGGTGATATTTTGCCCCACTAAGAATGTATACAAAAATAAATCCTTGCCCTTCCTGATGCCATTCTAAGGCCCATTCAGAACAGATGCTTTATGTTCTCAGAGCCCCATCTGCAATGACAAATGGAGATTTTAGGACAATCCAGGCCTGAACTTTTGTGTTCTAAGAGCTCTCCTCCTATGCTATCTCATCTTCTGAGTGCTCTCGTTCTCTTCTCCATGTCTAGTCCCTGCCCTAATATTGTGTATGTTCAAATCCTACTCCTTCTAATAATTTCCAATTTTAGCCTCTGTACATCTCCCCCTCTCTCTGTTTTAGTCCCTCCCAAAACTGACATTTCCAGCTGCTCAAACCTCACCTAGATCAGAATTCTGAATTCGAAATTTCCTTCAAGGCTCAGATATCCTGGTTTCAAAGTACCCGCCATGATCTAAAATTCTGGTTCACTGCCATTTCAAATTTGGACTTTTAGAAGTTGGACTTAACCTCTGACCTAGGATGTTCTATAATCTAGGCTTTCAGTCATGTCCAACTTTTTTCCTTAAATGGTACCTGAAAGGCCAAACACTCAGTATTTTAAGGACTTCTCGATTGAGTGACGATAATTTGTATCAGTCACAAATTTACTCAAAGAAAGAATTACAGGGAATTGCATTTTTTCTGGTGTACACGTGTTTTGGGTTTGTGTAATTTTTTTAGGCTAGTCTTTCACCACATCGTTTTCGTCCTGTGGTTGAGGATGTCAGATTTTTTTAAAGCATCACCACTGGGTTAGTAAATATTATGATGGAATAAATTATTACTCTCATAAGGAAAATTTGCTTTCTTCTTTTGTACACTAGCATTGGCCAAAATTTTAGGACACTAAGAATATATATATGGATGTAAATTCTTATAATTGATGAGATTTTCCATTCTAAGGTCCCTTCCAGAGCAGATGATTTGTGTTCTCAAAGCCCTCCCAGCAATCAAATACGGTGGTTTTCAGGATACTTCAAGATCTGACCTTTTGTGTTCTAAGGGCTCTCCTCTCTTTCATAATTTCTTTTTCTAAGTGTTTCCCTAACTTTCTCATTCTCTTCTTAATAGCGACTCTCTTGCCTGACACCCTGTGTGCTGAAATCCTATAACCTCTGATAATTTCCATTCCCTGCCACTGAACATCTCCCACTTTCTCTGTTTTATTTATTCACAATTCTATCATTGTCATTTCTGGATTCTAGATTGGATATTTCCTTCCAGCTTAGACAGTCTAGGTTTTAAGTGCCTTCTCCAATCTGATACTCTGGCTTTGCTTTCCATTCCAAATTGGGACAGTCAGAGGTTAGACTTAACTCCTCGCTCAGAAATTCTGTATTCTAAGCTCTCAGACACCTCCTACTTTCCCCCTGGAGTGGTATCTGGCAGCCCAGATGTTCAATGCTCTAAGGACTTTCCAAGACATATCATTTTTGGATCTAAAGAACTAAAACTTCAGTGATCTTCAAGGTGTGTATGTGTATTTTAATTACTGGATTACTATACTAATGCCTATATGTTTTACTGATAAAAAAGATTTCAAAACATATCTCCTCCACTATACATACATACATACATATATATGTATACACACACACATAACAACTTGCTTTATGGTCAAAAATACTCTAGATCCATTATCATTAATATTAATATCAGTAAAAGACTATCAAAGAAGGCGCTGCATGGAACTTCATTTTTCATTGGGAAGGGTTTTTCTGTTTTGTTTTGTTTTGCTTTTCTGGGGGGTTTTGGCTGGACAAAAAAACCAGACAGCACTTTCATCATACACTCTTTGACTGTACGTTTGAATAGGTGAGATTCTTTTTAAAGCCTCACTACTGGATTAATATATATTAAATTGGAATGAATTATGAAGGTCATTTAAACAATTCAATTTTCTCCTTGGTTTTTTTTTATTTATCTTGAACTGGTCAATACTTTAGCACACTAATAATATATGTGAAAAGAAATCTTTACCATTTATGACATTTTCCATTCTACGGCCCCTTCCGGAGCAGATGACGTATGTTATCAGAGGCCTCCTAGCTACTGTATATGGAAGTTTTTAGGACACTCCTGATCTGAATTTTTGCTAAGAGCTCTTTTTGCTCTGTTGGCCCTTCTAAGTGCTCTCCTAACTCTCTCACTCCCTTCTCCATGGCTACTCCCAGACCTGAAATTCTTTGTGCTAAAATCCCACTGCTTCTTACAATGTCCATTCTCAGTTTCTCAACATCTCCCACACTCTCTGTTCTAGTCTCACCTAATACTGACATTCCAGCTCATATAACCTTATGCAGCTCAGGATTCTGAATTTAAAATTTCCTTCAAGTTCATACATTCTTTATTCTAAGATCTAAGGATCCAATACACTGGGGCTTTACTTTACATTCTAATTTGGGACATTCAGATATGAAACATACCTCCTAGCTAGGAAGTTCTATAGATCAAGCTCTCAGCCACCTCTCACTTTCCCCCTTGAATGGTAAGTGGAAATTTTGGCATTCACTGTTCTAAGAACCTTCAAAGACATGACATTTTTGGAGATAAAAAAACACCCTAATGATCTGTAAGGTTACTCTTTAAAATTTTTATTCATTGGATTATTAATACAATGCACATGGGTCTTCCTGATATTTTGATTTCAAATCCTAATGTCCATTCGAATCATGTCTACTATAAGTCTTCAGTACATAGCACTTTGTTTTTTTCTTTTTGTCTAAAAAATAGTCTACATTCATTATTAGTAATAGTAACTTTAATAACAGTTTTATAAAAAAAAGAACTACAGGGAATTGCATTTTTTGGGTTGCAGATTTGAGGGTTTGGGGTTTTTTTGACTAGCCCAAAAATAGACAGTATTTTCACCATATTCTTTAGACTGTGTCATTGAGGATGCAACTTTTTTTTTCTTTTAAAGTGTCCTCAATGCAAAATGTAAATTAAATTAGAATAAATGATTTATTGAATATGAAAAATCTATCACATTCTTATTTTCCAGTTTACATATAAATGGCCAATTTTTTTGCCCATTATATATATATATTTTATATAGTATTACATACCTACCATACATATTATATACATACATATATACATACATATTATATAGTATTACATACCTACCATACATACCCTGTAATTTCTAATATTTTTTATTCTAAAACCCTTTCCAGAGCCGATGTTCTAAGAGCCCTACAAGATACGGTATATGGAAGTTTTTAGGACATTCCAGGTCTGATCTTTTGTGTTCTAAGGGCAATTCTGGTTCCAAGATCAAAATCCTTTCTTTTAAAATCAACTCTCTCATTCTCTTCTCAATGGCTATTCTGAAGCCAGACATTCTGTACGCTAAAATCCCACTGCTTTTCACAATTTTTGATTATTCGTCTCTAAACACTGCTCTCTCTCTGTCTCTGTCTCTGTCTCTGTCTCTGTCTCTGTCTCTGTCTCTGTCTCTGTCTCTCTCTCTCTCTCTCTCTCTCTCTCTCTCCTATTCTCCCTCTCTCCCTCTCTCTCTGTCTCTCTCCCTCTCTTTCTGTCTCTCTCTTCTCTTCCCTCACAGTTTTGACTTTGTAGCTTCTACGACCTAGTACAGCTCAGAATTCTGGATTTAAAATTTCCTTCAAACTCAGACATTCTAAGTACCTTCTCCTATCTGATATTCTGGCTTCACTCTGTGTTCCAAATTGGAATTTACCTTATAGTTAAGAAATTATGTATTGCAAGCTCTCCTTGAAATGTACCTGGGAGCACTTCAGCATTTAATGTTCTAAGAACTATCCCAGGTCTAACATATATTGTTTGAAGCTCACAGCCTTCTATGGTCTAGAAAGGTTCTTTAATTGTGTATTATTTGGATATGTTTATATTGCACATGTACCTTCCCAATATAATTATTTCAAAGCATAAGTCCTGTTCCTTTGAAAGGCTTTATACAGAACATTTTATTTGCCAAAGATGCTACACTTTTTATTATTTATATGATAATAATAGCAGTATTTACTAAAGAAGGACATGCAAGGAATCATTTGTTTTGGTGAACAAGTTTCTGATTTTCTGAGGTTTTTTGACTAATCATTAAATAGACCATTCTTTCACCGGACACTTTTGGTGGTATGGTTGAGAATATGAGTTGTATTTTTGAAGGTGTGGACACTGGGCTAATATAAATTAAAATGAAAAAAATTAAATTCTTAACAAAAAATCTACTTCTTATTTTTTTAATTATCTAGAAATGACCAATATATTGTCTTACCAAAAATATATATGTAAAATTAATCCTAATATATATATGAAAATAATCCTTGCTGTTATGACTGTTTCAGTAGTTCTAAGGTCCAATTCAGAACTGATGATTTATAATCTCAGTGTCCTCCCAGGTATCAAATATGATCATTTTGAGGACACTCTAAGATCTGACCTTTTGTGTTCTAAAGTCCCTCTTTGCTCTGATATCCCTCTGCTAAGAGTTTTCCTTAATGTCTCATTCTCTTCTCCATGGCTCATCGTAAGCCTGGCATTCTGTTGGCTAAAATCTTATGCTTCTGATAATTTCCATTCTCAGTCTCTAAACATCTCCTACTCTCTCCCTTCTAGTTCCTCCCAATATGGACATTCTATATTCTACAGCTTCATTCAGCTTCAAAGTCTAAATTAAACATTTTCTTCAAACTCAGATATTAATATAATATTCTGGCTTCACTTTCCATTCCCAATTAGAGCATTAGGAGGTGGGAGAAATCCTAAGCTAATAAATTCTGTATTTTTTACTATTGGCCACTTCTAGTTTTCTCCCTTGAATGGTACCTGGAAGCCCAGAAATTAAGTATTCTAGGATCTTCCAAGACATGACTTTTTTGGATCTAAGGAAACATACTCACACCATGTATAAGGTTTTGGGTTTTTTCCAGGTTTATGATTATTGGATTATCATTACAATGGACCTTCATGTTATACTGATTTCAAAATATGTCTTGTCCCTCATAAATATTCAGTACATAAAAACATGGGTTTTATCTAAAAATAATCTACATTTTCATTCATAGTAATATCAGAAGCAGTATTTACAAGCAATTGCATTTGTTTCAGTGTATACTAACACTGGGTATTTGGGGGTTTTGAGGGCGGGAATTAACTAGCCAAAAATAGATAAAACTTCCACCACACCTTTTATAATTTTGTAGTTAAAAATGTCAGCTTTTCTTTTTTAAAGCATCACCCTTGGGTTAGTATATATTAAATTAGAATCAATTATTAATGTCATACAAACAAATCTGTTTTCTTCTTGTTTTTATGTTAACTAGAACTGGTCACTATTTGAGTCCACTGAGAAAATATATGAAAATAAATCCTTGCCCTTTGTGGTGTTTTCCACATAGGATGGTTTTGGGCATAGACCCAGATCTGACATTTTGTGTTCTGATTGGTTTCTTTGCTCTGATGTTCTTTCTAAGGGCTTCCCTCCCTCTCTCATTCCCTTCTTCTTGACTATTCCCGAGCCTGACATTCAGTATGTTGAAATCACACTGCTTCTGCCCATGTCCATTCTCCACTGCTAAACATCTCCATTTCTCATTTCTAGTTTCCTCCCAATACTGATATTCCAGCTTCTCCAGCCTCCTCCAGCTCTGGATTCTAGACATGAAATTTCCTGCAAATTCAGGCATGCCCTCCCTGCTCTAATATTCTGGGGATTCCTTTTCCAAGTCAAATTGGGACATTTAGAAATGAGACTTGCCTCCTTGCTAGGAAATTCAGCATTCTAAACTCTCAATCATCTCCAGAATTTCCCCTTATAAGGTCCCTGAAAGTATTTCATAATAATGAGTGATCTAAAGACCTTCTCAGCTCTGACATATTTTGTTCAAAGGCTCCAGCTACCAAAAGTTTATTTTTTAATTTTGTATTTGTTTGGATATTATTGCTATTCAAATATGTCTTGCTGACATAATCATTTCAAAATATATATTGTGTCCTTTTGCAATCCACTAAAAGATTCTGCATTGATTATCACTAATAACAATGGTAGGCTTTATCAGAGAAAGAACTGCATGAAATTGCATTTGATTCAGTGTGAAGGTTTCAGGATGTTTTTTGACTTGCCACAAAATAGATGATATTTTTACTATACCCTATATAATTGTATAGTTGAGGATAAGACTTTTTTTAAAAAGCCTCATCACCGTTTAATATAAATTAAATTGGAATAAATAATCTCATACAAAACAATTAACTTCTTTTTTGTTCATTTACCTAGAACTGGCCACTATTTTGGCCAAGCAAGAATATAGATTTTAAAAAGTAAATAATAAGAAAATAAAAGAAAATTAAGCAAATGAAAAAAATAAATGGAAATAAAAGTATCCTTGCCATTTAGATATTTTCCATTCTGAGGTCTGTTCCAGAGCAAATGCTTTATATTCTCAGAGCCCTCCCAGCTATGGCATATAGAATTTTTTTTTTGGAAAATCCAGGTCTGAACTTCTGGATTCTAACAGCAATCCTTGCTCTAATATCTTGTCTTCTATATACTCTCATAACTCTCTCATTTAGGCCTAATATACTGCGGGCTAAAATTCAACTCCTGATAACTTCCATTTTCAGCCCCAGAAATACCTCTCTCTTTTTCTGTTCTTATCACTCCCAATAGTGACATTTCAGCTCCTACAGCCTCATCCTGCTGTGGATTCGGGTTTAGAAATTTCCTTCAAACCAGCCATTTGATATATTGTGAGCTCTGTCTGCTCTAATACTCTGGTTCCACTCTCCACTGAAAATGGCAATATTCAGTGGACGAATTTGCCTTGGCAATATCCAACTTGCCTCTTGAAAAGTGTTTGGAAGTACTCTATAACAATGAATGTTCTGAGGACATTCCTAGTTTTGACATTTGGGGATTTAAAGTTGCATTCTCCTATAATTCATAAGATTTTTTCACCTTTTTATTTTCTGGATTATTATTATCATCACACAGCACATGGGTTTAACCTATGTACTGATTTTGAAACAAAAATCATGTATCTTTCACGTCCTCTCTATGTAACACCTAATTTTCATGACCAAAAAGATTGTATTCATAATCATTAATAGCAATATCAATGAGTCTTTACTAAAGAATGAATTGCATGGAATTGAGTGTGTTTTAGTGTACAGGGTTTTATTTTGGGGGCGGAAGGGGATTTGAATAAGCAGTATCTTCACCATACCGTTTAGGATATAGTTGAAGAGGTCAGATTTTCTTAAGCATCGGCATTCTTTAATATAAATTAAACTGGAATAAAGAATGGATCTCACATAAAAAAATCTATCTTCCTCTTGTTTGTTTGAATTATCTAGAAATGGCCAATATTTGGGTCCTCTGTAAATATATATGAAAATGAATCCATATCATTTGTGAATTTTGCATTCTAAGGTCCTTTCCAGAGCAGATGGTTTATATGTTCAGAACCTCCCTGGCTATCACATAAGGTTGTTTTTAGTACACAACAAGATCTGACCTATAGTATTTTCAGGGCTCTGATATTCCTCCTCCTAAATTATTTCTTTCCTTCTCTTCTCTTCTCCTTCTCTTCTCCATGGATACTCCCAAGCCTGACATTCTACATGTTAAAATCATATTGACTATGATCCTTTGCATTCTTGGTCTCTGAACATCTCTCACTCTATTCCAGTCACTAACCATGCAAAACATGTTTCCATATTATCCATGTTACAAATAAAGCAAAAAGGGGTAAGAAAAATAAAGTGGAAAAAATCATAAGTAGTACTCCTCATAAATTCTCTATGGATCAGCTTCATTTTGTTGCCAAAAATGCTCTATATTTCTTATTATTAATAGCAGTTTTGCCAAAGAAGAAACTTCATAGAATTGTTTTTGAATTGGTGTACAGATTTTAGGGGGGAGGATTGGGGAGGGCATTGGCCAACCAAAGAACAGACAGTCCTTTCTCTACATCCTTTTGGCCATATGGTTTCAGATGTAAGCTTTCTTTTTTAAGCATCATTGGTGGGATAATATATTAAACTGAAATAAATTATCAATGTCATACAAAAAATCTGCTTCTTTTTTAAAAAAAATTGTTATTATTGGCCAATATTTAGGACCACTAGGAATATATATATATGGAAGACTGCAAGAGTAGCAGAAGCACTACAGCCAGGGTCTCCCAACATTTTCCTCCAAACAACTTCCAAGTAATGCCTTGAAATGAATTCTGTGGTGGCAAAGTCAACAAAATGTTGGGATGAGACATTTTTTCAACTCAAGGCAACTCAAGAGGCCAGAAGTAAAATGACACTGACATATGAGTTGGCCCAGAGTACATGCGTGGTAACACCAATGGTTGACCCTGGAGGTATCTGCAATAGCGACAGCAGCACCAGGGCCTCTAGTCAAGACAAGGTGAGGGAATTGGGCAACTAGTTAAAAATAGATTAAGGGAAACTCCCATGTTAGCACTTCATGCAAGACAGGCTACTGTTTAGCGACACAATTCCCATAACCCACTTTCGAGTCACAGTTCCAGGACAGAGAGTAGCACTTTAAAGACAAGAGATCAAAGACTCTAAGGAGCAGTACTTATTTCAGAAAAATAGAGTAAGGTTCCTGAGGAACAATAGTACTTGTGGATGCATAGAAATGGGGCCCTTCTTGGATAAAAATCAGAACTCATACCAGAACAGTTAACACATCACTCCCTTGGGAGGACCAAAAGCATTCAATCCCCAAGAACTAGCTCTGAAATAGGAGTGTGAAAAAGCCTGAAGTTTGAGAGAATAGTCATGCTCCCAACTCTCAAAAGTCAGCAAGATAAAAATTTAAACTAAAACTCAAACAAATTGGCTGGGAAAATGAGGAAACAACAACAGCAAAAAGAATATGACAATAAAAAAAGCTAAAAAAATGGCATGGAAGATCAAGACACAAACTCAGAAGAAGGCAATAAGAGTTACAGGTAAAGCCTCAAAAAAGTACAAGTTGGACAAAAGTCCAACATGAATTTCTAGAAGAGCTATAGAATGATTTTAGAGGTCAAATAAGAGTCATAGAGGGAAAAAATGGGAAAACAAATGAGAACAAGGCAAAACAAATATGAAAAACAATCAAAGCTTGGTAAAAGAGTGACAAAAAAGTACTAAAGAAAATAACAACACTTTAAAATAAAATTGTCCAAATGGCAAAAAGCTAAAAAATTCATTGATGAAAATAACTTCCTCATTAAGAATTAAAATAGGCCAAAGGGAAAAATGAGGTACAAAATTCACTGAAGAAAATAATCCTTTAAAAATCATAATTAGGAAAATCAAAGTTAATGAGTTTATGAGAAATCAAGAAACAATAAAACAAAACCAAAAGAATGGAAAAAAAACAAAGATAATGTGAATTACCTCATTAGAAAAAATACCTGACCTGGAAAATAGATCAAGGAGAGATAATTTAACAATTTTTGGACTGTCTGAAATCATGATCAAAAGAAGGAGCTTAGATGTCATATCTCAAGAAATCATAAAGAAAAACTGTCCTGATACCTTAGAAGCAGAGGATAAAATAGAAACTGAAAGAATCTACCAATCATCTCCTTAAAGAGATCCTGAAATGAAAACTCCTAGAAATATTATAGCCAAATTTCAGAGCTCCCAGGACAAAGAGAAAAGATCGTATGCAGACAGAAAGAAACTCTTCACACACCATAGAGCAATACTCAGGATCACACAAGATTTAATACACACCACAATAAAAGAGAACAAGGTTGGAATATGATATTCCAGAAGGCAAAAGAGTTAGGATTGCCACCCAGAATAACCTACCCAGCAAAACTGAGTAGAAGCCTTCAGGGAGGAAAATGGACATTTAGTGGATAGAGGACTTTCAATGGTTCTTGATGAAAAGACCAGAGATATACAGAATATATAGAATAGAATATCTGACTGTCAGATAGAAGACTCAAGAGAAGCATGAAAAGGTAAATGGGAAAGAGAAATGCTAAGGGACTCAACAAGGTTAAATGGTTTACATTCGTATATGGGAAGATAATATACGTAACTCCTAGGAAGTGTATCATGATTAGGGTCATTAGAAGGAATCTACAAAGATGGAGTGCACTGGTGTGAGTCGATTATGTTGTGGTCTTCTAAAAAATAATAGAGGAGTGAGAAAGAGGGCTTCACCGGGAGAAGGGAAGGGGAAAGGGAGAAAAAGAATGAGGAAAACTGCCTCAGATAAAAGAGGCATGCAAGGAAGAGATTTTACAGTGGAGAGGAAAATAGAGGGTGCAAGGGAACTGGCAGCGCTTGAACTTCTCGCTCCTCTGAACTGGTTCAAAGAGAGAAGACTCTACAGACACACTCATTTGGATATAGAAACCTATATTACTGAACAGGGAGGAGGATGGTCAGGGATAACAGAAACGGGGAGGGGTGATAAGGAGGGCAGATTAAGGTAGGCAGTGGTTAGAGCCAAAACAGACTTTTTTGAGGAGGCACAGGAGAGAAGGATAAACAGAAGAAAAGAGGATAAGGAGAAATAACACAGTTATCATAACTGTGAATATGAATGAGATGAACTCACTCATAAAACAGAAATAAATGGCAGAATGGAGTAGAAACCAGAGCCCAACAATATGTTGTTTACAAGAAACATACTTGAAACAGAAAGACATGAATGGAGTTTAAATTAGGGACTGGAGGAGAATCTAATATGCTTCAGCTTAAGTTTAAAAAAAGGTAGGGATAGCAATCGTGATCTCAGAAAAAGCAAAAGCAAAAATAGACCTAATTAAGGAAGAATCAGGGAAGCAACATTTTGCTAAAATTATCTTAGGATTATCAGTACCAAACATATATGCACCAAAATGACATAGCATCCAAATTCTAAAGAAAAAACTTAAATGAGTTACAGGAGGAAATAGGTAGTAAAACTGTATCCCTGGGGGACCTCAACTTTCCCAGAGTTAGGAAAATCAAATCATAAAATAAATAAGAAAGAAGTTAAGGAGATGAATAGCATTTTGGAGAAGTTATACATGATAGAGTTCTGGAGAAAACAATGAAAAAAGAAAAAAAGAATTACACGTTTTTCTCATAAAGACAGATCTAAACACCTGGGGAAATACTTATTCGTAGATAGGGGAAGTCAATACAATAAAATGACAATTCTACCTAAATTATTTTACTTATTCATGTCATACTAATCAAGCTACCAAAGGATTATTTTACAGAGCTAAAAGCAATAGGAACACAATTCACCTGGAAGGTCAAGACTATCAAGGGAATCAATGAAAAAAGCTGCAAAGGAAGGTTGCTTAGTATTACCAGATTCCAAGTTATATTACAAATTGGTAATCATCAAAATAATGAGGTCCTGGTCTAACAAACAGAGTGGGAGATCAGTGGAATAGATTCGATACACAACACATGGTACTAAATGTCTATAGTAATCTAGTATTTAATATACTCAAAGATCCAAGCATTTTTATTCTTACCCCAACACTTAGTTCCTTGGATTTATCAAACACTAGATAACTACAATCATTTATTTCTGTGTACTATTTTAATCTTTTATTTTTTTCAAATACTTTTTAAAGTTAATTCTCTAAGATTCTCTACCATCATATCGTCTACCAAGAGTGATAACTTTGTTTCCACACTGCCTATTCTCATTCCTACAATTACTTTTTCTCGCCTTACTGCTATGGCTGACATTTCTAGGGCTATGTTGAATAATAGTAGTGATAATTGGCATCCTTGCTTCATCCCTGATCTTATTGGGAAAACTTGTAGTTTATTCCCATTACAGATGATATTTGAGCTTGGTTTTAAATAGATACTACTTACCATCTTAAGAATGGCTCCATTTATTGCTAAGATTTCTGGTGCTCTTAAAAGGAATGGTGTTGTCAAAAGATTTTTCTGTGTCTATTGAGATAATAATGTAGTTTCTGTTGGTTTTAGTTATATATATATATATATATATATATATATATATATATATATATATATATATATGTCAATTATACCTATAGGTCTCTGAATATTGAACCAACTCTCCATTCCTGGTATAAATCCCAACAGGTCATAGTGTTTAACCTTTGCGATACAGTGTTGCAATCCTGATTTATGTTTTATTTGAAATTTATCATCAATATTCATTAGGGAAACTAGCTTATAATTTTTTAAAATTTTATTTCACTTCTGCTCTGCCTGGTTGAGGTATTAGCATATATCATATTTGTGTCTTAAAGGGAATGTGGTAGGACTCCTTTACTTATTTGTTCAAATAGATTATAGAATACTGGAATTAATTGATCCTTAAATGTTTGGTAGAATTCACTTGCAGTTCCACCTAATGGTCATTCTCTTTAATAAAATATGGATTATTTCTATGATTTGTTCTTTGATCCACTCATTCTTTAGGGTTAGATTATTTAGTTTCCAAAAATTTTTAAATTTTGCTTCCACAGGCCTTTATTGAACATAATTTTTATTTCATTATGATCTAAAAGGGTTTTACATTTCTTTTCCTCTACATTTGTTTTTGAGATTTTTATGCCTCCCAAACATGGTCACTTCTTGTGAAAGTGCCATACACAGGTGAGAAAAAGGTATAATTCTTTCTTTCTTTTTTCATTGTTTTCTCCAGAACTCTATCATTTATAACTTCTCCAAAATGCTATTCATCTCCTTAACTTCTTTCTTATTTATTTTATGATTTGATTTACCTAACTCTGGGAAAGTTGAGGTCCCCCAGGGATACAGTTTTACTACCTATTTCCTCCTGTAACTCATTTAATTTTTTCTTTAGAATTTGGATGCTATGTCATTTTGGTGCATATATGTTTGGTACTGATAATCCTAAGATAATTTTAGCAAAATGTTGCTTCCCTGATTCTTCCTTAATTAGGTCTATTTTTGCTTTTGCTTTTTCTGAGATCACGATTGCTATCCCTACCTTTTTTTAAACTTAAGCTGAAGCATATTAGATTCTCCTCCAGTCCCTAATTTAAACTCCATTCATGTCTTTCTGTTTCAAGTATGTTTCTTGTAAACAACATATTGTTGGGCTCTGGTTTCTACTCCATTCTGCCATTTATTTCTGTTTTATGAGTGAGTTCATCTCATTCATATTCACAGTTATGATAACTGTGTTATTTCTCCTTATCCTCTTTTCTTCTGTTTATCCTTCTCTCCTGTGCCTCCTCAAAAAAGTCTGTTTTGGCTCTAACCACTGCCTACCTTAATCTGCCCTCCTTATCACCCCTCCCCGTTTCTGTTATCCCTGACCATCCTCCTCCCTGTTCAGTAATATAGGTTTCTATATCCAAATGAGTGTGTCTGTAGAGTCTTCTCTCTTTGAACCAGTTCAGAGGAGCGAGAAGTTCAAGCGCTGCCAGTTCCCTTGCACCCTCTATTTTCCTCTCCACTGTAAAATCTCTTCCTTGCATGCCTCTTTTATCTGAGGCAGTTTTCCTCATTCTTTTTCTCCCTTTCCCCTTCCCTTCTCCCGGTGAAGCCCTCTTTCTCACTCCTCTATTATTTTTTAGAAGACCACAACATAATCGACTCACACCAGTGCACTCCATCTTTGTAGATTCCTTCTAATGACCCTAATCATGATACACTTCCTAGGAGTTACGTATATTATCTTCCCATATACGAATGTAAACCATTTAACCTTGTTGAGTCCCTTAGCATTTCTCTTTCCCATTTACCTTTTCATGCTTCTCTTGAGTCTTCTATCTGACAGTCAGATATTCTATTCTATATATTCTGTATATCTCTGGTCTTTTCATCAAGAACCATTGAAAGTCCTCTATCCACTAAATGTCCATTTTCCTCCCTGAAGGCTTCTACTCAGTTTTGCTGGGTAGGTTATTCTGGGTGGCAATCCTAACTCTTTTGCCTTCTGGAATATCATATTCCAACCTTGTTCTCTTTTATTGTGGTGTGTATTAAATCTTGTGTGATCCTGAGTATTGCTCTATGGTGTGTGAAGAGTTTCTTTCTGTCTGCATACGATCTTTTCTCTTTGTCCTGGGAGCTCTGAAATTTGGCTATAATATTTCTAGGAGTTTTCATTTCAGGATCTCTTTAAGGAGATGATTGGTAGATTCTTTCAGTTTCTATTTTATCCTCTGCTTCTAAGGTATCAGGACAGTTTTCCTTTATGATTTCTTGAGATATGACGTCTAAGCTCCTTCTTTTGATCATGATTTCAGACAGTCCAAAAATTGTTAAATTATCTCTCCTTGATCTATTTTCTAGGTTGCTTGTTTATCTGAGGATGATCCTTGAATAGACTGGGCTATTGTTCCCTTGTATCTCCATGCCCCATTGATTCTTGAGACCCCTTCTCCCTTGTGATGGACAGTGCTACTCTCCACCCTGCAACTGTGACCAGGTATGGACAATGGAGTTGCCAAATAGCATCCTGTCCAGTGTTAGCACAGGGGTCTTCTTGATTCTCTTTCTGACCATTTGCCGAATTCGGTTGCTTTTTCTGGGCTGAGAACTCCTGAAGATGCAATTGCTGTTATCATCCACAAAGCCCAGAGTTAATATGAATGCTTTCTCTCCTCTGGGCCAGTTCCCACCATAATTGTCTTAACCAGGGAAAAACATCTCACCTTGGCTTTCTGTTGGTTGAACCATTCTAAAATTCAATTTAAGGTGTTATTTTAAAATTGTTTAGAGGGAAATGTTGGGAGAGCTCAGCAATAGTTTTTCTTATACTGTACCATCTTGGCTCTGCCCCTCAGAGTTTGTCAACTCTGATGAAATTTTGTGTTCTAAGGACTTTCCTACCTCTCTTGTCATCTTTTTCATCCTCCAAGGCTTCACCTTACGTGGTAAAATCCCACTGTTTCCGACAATTTCCATTCTTTGCCTCTAAATTTCTCCCACTCTCTTTGTTATAATTACTACCAACACTGACACTGTAGATTCTAGATCTTCATCTACCTCTGGACTTTGGGTTAAAAATTTCCTTCTAGCTCAGACATGCTAGGTTCTAAGTAGTCTCCCTGATCTAATACTCTGAATTCAATTTTCCCCTCAAAAACGTGATATTCAGAGGATAAATTTGCCTCCTATGTAGGAAATTTTGCATGTTAAGCTCTAGGCCACTTCCCCTCTTGAAAGGTAACTGGAAGTACTGGATAATAATCAATGTTCTAGGGACCTTCCCAGCTCTGATATTTTTGGGTCTAGGGCTGCACCCTGTTATAATGCACAAAGGCTGAGGTTTTTTTTCTTTTTATTAACTGAATTATCATTACCACTCAAATGGATCTAACTGCTATTTGGATTTCAAAAAATAAGTCACGTCCATTATAACTCTTCTTTATGTAACACTTTTTTGTGACCGAGAATACTCTATATTCATTGTCATTGACAAGAATATCAGTAATAGTCTTCACCAAAGAAGAAAATGCATGGAAATGCATTTGAATCTGTTTGCAGGTTCTTAGGGTTTTAAGGGAATTTTTTTTGGCTGGTAAAAAAAAAATACAGGACTTTCACAATACCCTTTTGCCTATATGGTTTAAGATTTGATATTTTTTAAGCATCAGTACTATATAATATAAACTTAAATTAGAATAAGTGATTAAATGAGTAAATGATCCTTCTACTTGTTTTTAAAATTACCTAAAGTTGGTCAATGCATCAGTCAAATAAGAATATATATGTATAAATCTTTGCAATTTATATTTTCCATTATAATGCCCCTTCCAGAGCGGATGATTCATGCTCTTAAGGCTATCCCAGCTATAATAAATGGAAAATTTTAGGACATTTCAGGTCTGATATTTTGTGTTCTAAGAGCTCTCCTTACACTAATATCCCTTCATCAAAAGGCTATTATCCTAACCCTCCCATTCTCTTCTCCATGGCTCCTCTTGGTCCTGACATTCTTTGTGCTAAAATCCCTCTGCTTTCCACAATTTCCATTCTCAGCCTCTGAATATCTCCCACTCTATCTGATCTAGTCCCTTCCAACACTGATATTCCAGCTTCTAGAGCCTCATCCAGTTCAGGATTCTGGATTCAAAATTTCCTTCAAACTGAGACATTCTGGGTTTGAAATGCCCTCCCCAATCTGATATTCTGAATTCACTTTCCATCCTAAACTTAGAAATTCAGAGGAGGGACTTAGATACAAGTAAGGATATTCTATTTTGTAAGCACTCTACCACCTCCAAGTTTCCCTTTTTAAAGGTACCTGCAGGTACTTTATAACAGTGTTCTAAGGGCCTTCTCAGACCTGGTGCACTTTATTTGAAGGCCACATACTACTATGGTCTAGAAGGGTTTTTTTCTGAATTTTTAATTTACTTTGATATTATTGCAGTGTATATATTTGACACTAATACAATATCTAGCCGATAAAATTACTTTGACGTATATGTGGTGTCCCATTGGATTTCTTTATACAAAACACCTCGTTTATTAGATAAAATACCCTATGTTGCTTATGAGAAGTGTAATAAAAATAGTCTCTATGAAAAAGTACATGCATGGATTGGCATTTGTTTTGGCCTGGAGAGCTTTCGTTTTTCAGGAGGGTTTTGGTTAGCCATTAAATAGACAGTACGTTCACCATATCCTTTCAATGATGTGGTTCTGAATGTTACATATTTTTGAAAATGTTACCACAGGGCTAATATAAATTAAATTGGACAAAAAAGGACTGCTCTTATAAAAAAAATTACTTTCCTCTTGTTAATTTAATTAGAAGTAGCTGATATCTTAGCTCACAAAGAATATATACTAAACTAAAACCTTCCAATGTATATTTTCAATTTTGAGATCCCTCCAGTACTGGTGATTTTTCTTTTCTGAGACATCCTAGAAATTGTATTTGATGGGGATTGAGAACATTCCTATTTCTTATATGTCGGGCTCTAACAGCTCTCCTCATTCTGCTATTCTTCTATGGATTCTCTCACCTCTTATTTTTATCTCCATGGTTCCTCCCAAGACTACATTCAGTGTGCAAAAATTCTATTTTTTCTGATAATTTCCACTGTCAGCCTCTAAACATCTCCAACTCTGTTCTAATTCCTCCCCAAACTGACATTGTAGCCTATACTGTCTCATTCAGCTCAGGATTTTGGATTCAGAATTTTCTTCAAGCTCAGACATTTTAGGTTTTAAATCCCTGTTCCGATCTGATATTCTGGCTTCACTTTCCATTCCAAATTAGGACATTCACAGACAGGATTTACCCTCTGGCTAAGGAACTTCTGTATTCTAAGTTCTGGGTCTCCTCCAAAATTATTCCTTGAAAAGTACCTGGAAGTACTCCATAATAGTCAATGTTCTAAGGACCTTCCAAGACCTAACATATTTTGTTCAAAAGTTGCCTCCTGCTTTGGTTTGTTTTCTTTTTTTCCAAATTTTCATTTTTTTAGATATTATTATTCTGTGCACTATGTCTTCCCAATATAATTATTTAGAATTCTAAGTCATATCCCTTTCAAATCTTCTGCATGAAGCACTTTGTTTATATGTCAAAAAGACTCAATATTCATTATTATTAAAAGTAATATCAGTAATAGTCTTTATGAAAGAAGGAACTGCAGGAAATTGCTTTTATTTGGGTGAGTAGGTTTTTGGGATTTTTCTGTTTTTTTTTTTATATGGCCAAAAAATAAAGAGTACTTTCACCATATCCTTTTGACTGTGTGGATTAGGATGTGAGATATTTTTCTAAAGTCTCACGACCATGTAATATAATTTAAATTTGAATAAATTATTTATGTCATACAAAAAACTACTTTATTGTTTTTGTAATTTACCTAGAACTGGCCAATGTTTTGGGCCCACTAAGAATATATATGAAAAGAAATCTTTGCAGTTTATTATTTCCATTCTAAGGCCCCTTCAAGACCCAATGATTTACGTTATCAGAACTCTCTTAGCTATGGCGTTTGGAAGTTTTTTGACATTACAGCTTTGACCTTTTGGGTTCTGAGAGTTCTCCTTGCTCTGACATCCTTTCTTCTAAGAGTTTTCCTACCTATCATTGTCTTCTCCATGGCTACTTCCAGGACCGACATTATCCTGCTTCTGACAATTTCCATTCTCAACCTCTGAACATCTCCCTCTACTCAGTTCTAGTCCCTCCCAACACTGATACTGTAGGTTCTACAGGATCATCTAACTTCAGATTCTGAATTAGAATTTTTTTTTCAATTTCAGAGATATAGATCCTATATGCCCTGCCCAATCTAGGATTCTGGCTTCAATTTCTACTCCAAACTGGGACATCCCAAAGTGAGACTTCTCCTAAAGTAGGAAATTTTGGCTTCTTGGGTCTTAGATATCTACAATTTTCCCTCTTGAATGGTATCTGGAAGACCCTACATTCAGTGACATAAGGACCTTCCCAACTCTGAAATTTCCAGTTCTAAGACCACCCTCCTCTGATATATAAGGTTTTTTCTCCAGTTTTTTATTTATTAGATTATTATAACAACACAAAATTTTTCTGATAAAATGATTTCAAAACATAATATTCTCCTTTATCAATTCTTTCTATGTAAATCCTTGTGTTTTGGCCAAAATTGCTCTATATTCATTGTTATTAATAGTACTAGCAATAGTAGTCTTTACCAAAGAAGGAACTGCAAGGAATTGCATTTGTTTTGATGTGCAAGTTTCTGGAGTTTTTTGAGGTTTCTTTGGATAGCCAAAAAATAGATGGGACTTTCACCATAACCTTTTGGCTCTCTGAGGAAAGTTGTGAGGGCCTTTGGAAGTTTTTTTGAGTATCACCACTGGGATTATATATATATATATTATATATATTATATATACACACATATACATATAAATTGGAGCAAATTATTAATATCATCTGAAAAATCGACTTTCTTCTTATTTTTTAAAATTAACTAGAATTGGTCAATATTTTGATGCATTAAGAGTATATGTACATGTATATTATATACACATGTATGTATGTCCTGGTCATTTATAAGATTTTCTATTCTACCCCTTTTGGAGTAGATGATTCACATTCTGAAACTCTTCCCAGCTATTATAGAGGATGTTTTTAGGACATTTCAAGATCTGACATGTTGTGTTCTAAGGCCTTTCCTTACTCTGATAGCCTTTTTCTTTCTTTTTTTAAAATTTTATACTTACTTTTCCCCAATTATTTGTAAAAACAAGTTTAACATTCATTTTTAAAAATTTTTGAATCCCAAATTTTCTCCCTTCCCCCTCATTGAAAAGGAAAGCAGTTTTGTATAGGTTATACATATGCAGTCATGCAAAACATATTTCCATGTTAGTCATGCTGTAAAAGAAAACAGAGATAAAAAAGAAAAATAAAGTAAAGAAAAATATGCTTCAGTTTGCATTTGGATTCTGTCAGTCATTCTCTGGAAATGGATAGCATTTTTTCATCCTAAGTCCTTCAGAATTGTCTTGGATTATTGAATTACTGAGAATAACTAAGTCATTTATAGTTGATCACCATACAATATTGCTGTTACTGTGTATGATGTTCTATTTCACTTTGCATCAATTTGTATAAGTCTTTTCTAGTTATTCTGAGAGCATCCTGCTCATCATCAATTCTTGTAGCACAATAATACTCCATCATAATCATATACAACAACTTGTTCAGTCATTCCCCAATTGATAGACATCCCTTCAATTTCCAATTCTTTGCCACCATTAAAAGAGCTGACATAAATATTTTTGTACAAATAAATTCTTTTCCCTTTTGTTTTTAAATTTCTTTGGGATACAGACCTAGTAGTGGTATTGTTTGGTCAAAGAGTAGGAATGGTATGTCCTTTGGGCATAATTCCAAATTTTATAGCTCTTTTTTCTAATGGCTCTTCTAACTCAATGTCTTCTCCATGGCTAGTCCAAAGCCTGACATTCTTTGTTCCAAAGTCCCACTGTTTCTGACAATATCCATTCTCTGCCCATGAACATCTCCCACTCTCTCTATTCTAGTCCCTTCCAACAATGACATTTCAGCTTCCACAGCCTCATGCAGTTCAAGATTCTGGATTAGAAATGCATTTCAAGCTCAGATGATCTAGGTTCTACTTTCCATCCCAAATCTAGCATTTGTAATTCAACTTTCTATTCCAAATTTGGACATTCAGAGGGTAGACTTATCTCTAGGCTCTTGGGTACCTCCAATATTTCCCACTGACAGGTACCACAAAATATTTCATAGTATTCAAGATTCTAAGGACCTTCCTAGCTCTAATATATTTTGTTCTAGGGCAGTACCTACTAGAGTTTTTTTCAGTATTTAATTTATTTGATATTATTATAGTGCATATGCATCTTGCCAATATAATGATTTTGAATTATAAGTGATCTTTGAAATTATCAGCATGGAACACCTTGTTTTTTTATCAAAAAGACTAATTTTTCAAAAATAAAATAATACCTATCTTTATCAAAGAAGGAATTGCATGGAATTACATTTGTTTTGCTATGCAGAGTTTTTTTGTTTTGTTATATTTTTTCTCAGGTTTTTAATACTAGCCATTAAACAAGAAGAATTTTTACTGTAACCTTTTGATGATGTGATTCATTAGGTTGGATTTTTTTTAAAAAAAAATTATCACCATTTGACTAACATAAATTCAATTAGGAAGTGATTAATCTCACGTCAAAACACTTTTAATTAACTAGAATTGGCCAATATTTTGTCCCACTAAGACTATATAATAAAATAAAACCTAATTAGTGTTACCTTTCATTCTAGAGACCCTCCAGAGATGATAATTTATCTTCTCAGAGCCCTCCCAGCACACACATAACATAGTACTTCATGGTATGCTAAGTTCTCAGGGCTCTACTTGCTCTGCTAATTCTTCTTCTAAGTATTTATTCTCTGACGTTTCTCATTCTCTTCTCCATGGCTTCTTCCAGAACTGACATTCTGAGTTCTACAATCCCACTGTTCTGACAATTTCCATTCTCAATTTCTGACCATTTCTGTCTCTCTCTGTTCTAGTCCCTCCCAAATACTGACGTTCTAGCTACTACAGCCTCATTCAGCTCAAGATTCTGGATTTGAAATTTCCTTCAAGTTCAGACATTCTAAATTCCATGAACCTTCCCCAATCTAATACTCTGGCTTCACTTTTCCACTTAAAATTGGTACATTCAGGGAAGGAACTTGCCTCTTAGGGAATTCTGTTTGGTAAATAGGCCACTTTGAACATATCTCCTTGAAATGTACCTGGAAGCACAGAAATCTAGTGTTCAAAGGACCCTACAAGACCTGATACTTTTGGTTCCAAGGATATATCCTCCTTCTATAAAGTGTTTTCAGTTAATTGGATTATTATTAAAATGCATATGGATCTAGCAGATATACCATTTTCAAAACATAAGTCAAGTATCTTCTAAGTATTTGTAATATCACATAATTTTTTGTTCAAAAATACTCTAGGTCCATTATTATTAATAGGAATATCAACAGCATTCTCAAAGAAAAAAACTGCATGGAACTGAATTGTTTCAAGGCAGATTTTAGCAGAGGGGCTTGATTTTTTTATTGGCTAGCCAAAAACTAGACAGTATATTAGCCATACTATTTTGGCATCTTGGTTGAGAACGTGAGATGTGTTTTGATATTTTTAAGTATCTCTAATGCATCCTATGAATTAAAATGGAATAAATGATTGATCTCATATGAAAAATCTACATTCCTTTTTCATTTTTTATTACCTAGAACTGACCAATATTTGGACTAAGTATGAATATATGTGAAAATAAATCCATCATTTCTGAGATTTTTCATTCAAAGGCCCCTTTCAGATCATATGATTTATGTGTTCTCAGGGCTCTCTAAGTCATCAAATATGGTGAATTTTAGGGCATACTATAATCTAACCTTTTGTGTTCTGTGTTCCTGTTCTGCTAGCCTTTCTTCTAAGGGCTCTCCTATAACATATTCTCTTCTTCATGGCTACTCCCATGCCTGACCTTCTTTGTGGTAAAATTCTCCTGCTTCTGAAAATTTCTCTTCTCAGCCCTTGAAAATCTCCCCTTTTCTCTGTTCTAATCTCTCCCAACACTGACATTCTAGCTTCTACAGCCTCATCCATCTCAGGATTCTGGATTAGAAATCTCCTTCAAGTTAAGACATTCGAGGTTCTCAGTGCCCTCTGTGACCTAATATTCTGGCTTCACTTTCCAGTCCAGATTGGTGGCCAAGATTTAACTTCTAGTTGGATAGAGGTGGGAAACTTACAGCCTTGAGAGTCACATGTGGCCCTCTAGGTCCTCAAGTGATTCAGTCAAAAGGCTGTGTGCCTCGGGGTAGAAGGTTCCCCACCCCTGAGTTAAGTGATTCTACATCCTAAACTCTCATCAATTTCCAACATTCCACCTTAAATGGTACTTGGCAGCCTGGATGTTCAGTGTTCTAAGAGCCTTCTAAAACATGTCAGTTTTGGTTCTAAAGCCACATCATCCTATTACGTAGAAAGTTTATTTTTTTATTAATTAGATTATTACAAGGCACACAGGTCTTACCAATATAATGATTTCAAACCATAAGTCACTGTCTCTTATGAGTCCTTAGGAGGTAACGCTTTGGGTTTTTGTCCAAAAATACTGGACATTCATTATCATTAATAGTGATATAATAGCAATATTTACAAAAGAAAGACCTGCAGGGAACCACATTTGTTTTTGCGGGCAGTTTTTTATGGTTCCTTGGGGTTTTATTGGACTAGACAAAAAATACACACTACTCTCACCAAACCCTTTTAGCACTGTGGATGAAGATGTAAGGTGTTATTTTTTTAAGCATCACAGATACATAATATAAATCATAGTAGAAGAAATAAATGACCTCATATGAAAAATTTACCTTCCTGCTTTTTTAAATTACCCAACTGGCCAATATTTTGGCAAATAAGAGTATATATTTAAATAAATAGTTGCCATGTATGATATTTCTATTATAAACTCTGTTCAGGGCTGATTTCTGTTTTCAGAACCCTGTTGGCTATCACATATGTGACACTCCAAGTTCTGACCTTTTGTGTTCTAAGAGCTCATTTTGTTCTGATGATCCTTCTAAGTGCTGTCCTAATTCTCTCATTCCCTTCTCCATGGCTACTTCCAGGCCTGACATTCTGTGGGCTAAAATCTCACTTCTTCTGACATTTCCCAATCCTAGCTGCTCAACATCTCCCACCCTCTTTGTTCTAGTTCCTCCCAAAACTGACATTCCAGATTCTACAGGCTCATCCAGCTCTGGATTCTGGATTCGAAATTTCCTTCTACTCAGACATCCTAGGTTCTAAGTGCCCTCCCTGTTCTAAAATTTCAAATTGAAACATTTAGAGGTAGATTTTCCTGCTTCCCTATGAAATTCTAGATTCTACACTCTGACCCACCTCCAACCTTCCTTCTTGAATGGTAGCTGGAAAACCAGATTTATTCTTCTAAAGACCTTCCAATGTATGACATTCCAGGATCTAAAGAAATACCTTCCTATAAAGAAAGAATAAAATACTTTTTTCTTGAAGTCTAGGTTTGGCACTTTTTGTTCTAAGCTAACATCCTCCTATGATTTATAAGGATTTTCCCCCATGTTTTTATTGATCGGATCATCGTTATTGCAATTCATCTAGATCTTACTGACATCATGATTTTAAAAATCTGTGTTCCTTATAAATACTCTTTACGTAAGACTTTGTTTTGTGTACAAAAAGACTCTATTTATCATTATTATAATAAAATCAATAGCAGTCTTTACCAAAAAAGGAAATACATGAAATTGCATTTGTCTCAATATCCTTGTGTTTCAGATTTATTTTTTTTAGCTAGCCAGAAAATAGTTAATACATTAATCAGAAGAGGGTGTGAGGTTTTTTTTAATTTTCACAACTATTCAATATAAATTATACTGAAACAAATGAATGATTTCATAAAAATATCTACCTTCTTGTTTTATTTAAATTTACCTAAAAGTAACCAATATTATGGCTCACTCAGAATATATATGAGCATTTCAATCCTTGCCATTTGTGATATTTTTCATCCTAAGTCCTCTTATAGACTTGATTTATGATCCTGGGGCTCTCCAAGCAATAACATATAAAAGCTTTTAGGATATCCCAGGACTTACCTTTTGTGTTCTAGGCACTCTCATCCCTCTGAAATCCATTTTCTTAAGTGCTCCTAACTCTCTCATTACCTTCTCCATGGGTACTCCCAAGTCTGACATTCCTGGGTGCTAAAATCCCACTGCTTCTGACAATTTCCATTCTCAGCCCAAGAACATCTCCCATTCTCTGTGTTCTAGTTTCTCCCAACACTGACATTCCAGTTCCTACAACTTCATCCAGATCAGGATTTTTAATTAGAAATTTCCTTTAAGCTCAGATATTCTAGGTTCTACATGGCTTCCTTAGTCTAATATTTCGCCTTCACTTTCCAATCCAAATTGGCACTTGCAAAGGGGGACTCATCTCTTTACTGGGAAATTCTGCATTCTGACCTATCAACCACTTCCAACTTTTGAATGGTACCAGGAAGGCTGGACATCCAGTTTTCCAAGGACCTTTCCAACTCTGACACTTTTGGTTCTAAGACCACAACCCTGCTGTGATCTATAATGAGGGATTTTTTTTCAGGTTTTTAAAAGTATATATAGCATTATTATTATAATGCACATGTAATTACTGATTTAATGTTTTCAAATTACTGATATAATTATTTCTAAACGTAAGTCTTCTCTCATTTAAGTCATCAGTATCTAACACCTTGTTTTGTGGCCAAAAATGTCTACATTCAATGTCATGAACAATCATATCACTATGAGTCTTTACCAAAGAAGGAACTGCAGGGAATTGAATTTGTTTTCATGTGCACAAATTTTGGTTTTTTATGAGTTTTTTAGGGGGGGGAGTACCAAGAAATAGCATTTTCGCCATACCCTTGTGGCTTTGGGGTTGAGAATGTGAGAATTCTTTTTTAAAAAAACTATCACCACTAGGCTATAAATTCAAACAAATTATTGATGTTATACAAAAAACCTACCTACTTCTTATTTTTTTTAATTACCTGGTGCTAGCCAATATTTGGGCCCACTAAGAATGCATACACATAGAAATCCTCACCATTTGTGAGGTTTTTGACTCTGAAGCCTCTTCCAGAGAACATGACATATATATTCTCAGACCCCCTCCCAGCTATCACATATGGTGGTTTTCAAGAGATTTCAAAATCTGACCTTTTATGTTCTAGGGGCTTTCCTACATCTAATATTCCTTCTCCTAAGCACTCTCCTAATTGTCATACTATCTTTCTTCTTGGCTACTCCCAGTCCAGACATACTACATGCAAAAATTCCATTGTTCCTGGCAATTTCCATTCTCCATCTTGGTATCCACCTTTTGTAGTGTGTCCCAACACTGCCATTCCATAATAGAAATAACCTTACCCAGCTCAGGATTCTGAATTCGAAGTTACGTTCAAACTGAAAACTTCTAGGTTCTAAGTGCCCCCACTGATCCGATATTCTTGTTTCCCTTTCCACTTCAAATGTGGACAATCAGAGGAAAGGTTTATCTCCTCCCTAGGAAATTCTATATTCTAAGGTCTCAGTCACCTCCAACTTTGCCCTTTGAATGGTAACTGGAAGCCCAGACATTCAGTGTTCTGAGGTCCTTCCAAAGAATAATATTTTTAATTCTGAAGAAACATCAACCTGTGATCTAAAAGGTTTTGATTTTTGTATTTTAAAGCATGATTATTTTAATATACATTACTATTACAATTATAAAATATTATTATTATAATGTTTTTGAAACATAAATTGTGTCCCTCCTTTATCAATTCTTAAGATGTAACATCAAGGATTGGGGCCAGAAATACTTTAGATTCATTATCATTTTTTAATATACATTATCATTAATAGTATTATCAATGGCAGTATGTACCAAAGAAGGAACTGCAGGAAATTACATTTGTCTTGGTGTGCTGATGTATTAGGTTCTCTGGTGATTTCTGAGCTAGCCAAAAAATAGTCAGTACTTTCACCAAACCCTGTTGGTTGCATGGTCAAGCATGGGAGATTGTTTTTTTTTTTAATGCTTTACCAGTATGTTGCATAAATTAAATTAAATGATTAGTTCCTATAAAAAAGCTAAATGCTCCTTTTTTTTTAACCTAGGACTGGCAGATATTTTTGCCCAGTAAGAATATACATTTAAATTAATCTTTTAAATTGATGACATTTTGCATCCGAAGGTTCATTCTAGAGCAAATGAGTTGCGTTCTCTGGGCCATCCCATCTATGGTATAGGGAAATTTTGAGGACACTCCAGATTTGACATTTTGTGTTTCCTCCTTGATCTGATAGCCCTTGTTCTAAATGCTCTCCTACATCTTTCATTCTCGGCTCCATGGCTCCTCCCAGACCTGGCATTCTCTGCGCAAAAATCCCACTGCTTCTGACAATTTCCATTGTTGGCCTCTGAACATCTCCATCTCTCTGTGTGCTAGTCCCTCCCAACATGGACATTCCAGCTTTTACAGCTTCATCTAGCCCCAGATTCTGTATTGGAAATTTCCTTCAAGCTCCAAAGTTCTGGCTTCACTTACCACCACATATTGAAATATTTAAAGGTGGAACTTAACTTTTAACTAGGAAATTCTGTATTCTTAGCCCTAAACTATCTCCAACTTCCCACCACTCAATGTTAACAGGGAGCCCAGATATTCGTTGTTCTAAGAACCTTCGAAGAAATGACATTTTGGGATGGAAAGGAACAACCTAGTAGGATATGTAAGGGTTTTTTAAGAAAAAGGTTTTTTTAATTAGAATATTCTGGCCTTTACAACTTAGAACTTTGGGTTCAAAGACTGTACCCTCTTATGATTTAAAGGGTTTTTTTTCCTGATTTTTTTATTGATTGGATTTTTATTACAGTACACATAGGGCTTAGAGACATGATGATTTTGAAACATAAGTCACGTCCTTATAATTCTTCTTTTTGTAACACTATGTTTTTGTGGCCAAAAAGGTTCTATATTTGTTATCATTAATGGTAATATCAATGGCATTCTTTACCAAAGAAGGAAGTGAAAGGAATTGTATTTTTGCATGCTGATGTTTAGGGTTCTGGGCTGGGGTAGGTAGCAAAAAAATAGTCAGTGATGTGAGATTTTTTAAAGCATCACCCCTGGGCTAATTTGTAATAAATTACAATAAATTATTGATTTCATAAGAAAATTTGACTTTCTTATTTTTTTTAAATTAATTAGAACTGGCTGATTTGTTTCTGCCACTAAGAGTATATATTTAAATAAACCATTGCCATTAATGGGATTTTCCATTGTAAGTTTCTTCCAGGGCAATTTTGTACTCAGAACCATGTCCCCTTGCTATCACATATGGTATTTTTTTCAGACACTCCAAGTTCTGATCTTTTTTGTTCCAAGGTTTCCCTTTGCTCTGGTACCCCTTCTTCTAAAGGCATTTTCTCCTCCATGGCTCCTCCCAGGCAAGACCTTCAATGTGCTAAAATCCTGTTGCTTCAGTCAATTTCCATTCTCAGGCCCTGAACTTCTCCCACTTTCTTCCTTCCAAAGTCCCTCCTAATTTTGATATTGCAGGCTCAAAGTTCTCCTCCAGTTCAGGATTCTTGATTTAATATTTCCCTCACATTCAGACATTCCCAGCTGTAAGTGTCCTCCAAGATTTGATATTGTGGCTTCTCTGTCCAGTCCAAGTTCTGACATTCAGAGCTACATCTTCCATCTTATCTTGGAAAATTTGTTTTTTATATTCCCTGAGACCATCAATATTCGTCCTCAAAAATCATCTTGAAGGCCAAACATGCTAAATTCTAAGGACACCTCCAAGTCTGGAGTTCTAGTTTCTCAAACCACAACCTCCCAAGACCTAAAAAGACCCTTTTATTCTGACTTTAACTTTTTCAATTCTACTGATTTCATTAAGTTCCCTCTAATCATTACAATGACTCCAAAGCACAAATTGTGTTCCTGTTAATTCTAATCACTTAAGATCTAATTTTTTTCCCAAAAATACTCTACCATCATAATCATCAAGAGGAATATTAATAGTTCATTCAAGGCATCAATGATATGCCTGATAGAAAATATACTGACATGAATGATTAAGCTCATCCCCAAAATACAATGGCTTCTTGTTTTCTAAATTATCTGGTCCTTCCCCATACTTTGAACACATCACCAAGCAACCTCCATCCCAGTGACAACATTTTGTGTTCCAGAGCTGAAAACTGACAATCATAAATACTATGGACATAACACTTTATTTTTCTCCAAAAGTATATTATACTACTTATGACTATTATGAAAATCAAGAGCAGTCTTTATTAATGAAAAATGCATGGAATTGTATTGTTTTCATGTGTCTTTTGAGTTTTATTGGAACTCAAAAGATGAAGAACTCTTTCACCATACTCTTTTGGCAGTATGATTGAGGATATGAGATTATTTTTTAAAGCATCAACAGTGGGCTAAGCTATATTAAATTGGAAAAATATTAATCGCATAAGAAAGATCTACCTTCTCATTTAAAAAAAAATTAACTAGAACTGGCCAATGTTTTGACCCACTAAGAATGCATATGAAAATAAATCCTTGCCATTTATATTTCCCGTTCTAAGGTCCCTGCCAGAGCTGAGGACTTAGGTTGCCAGACCTTTTTCAGCTATCACCTGAGATAGTTTTTAGGACAGTCCAAGTTTCTGACTATTTCCCTTATTAGCTCCTGAACATCTCCTTCTCTCTCTGATCTAGTCCCTCTCAGCATGGACATTTCAGCAATAAAGCCTCATCCAGCTCAGGATTCCTCCATAAATTCCCTCCCTGACCTAAAATTCTGACTTCTAATTGAAATTGAGACATTTAGAGGAGAGTTACTACCTAAGTAGGAAATTCTGTATTCTTAAATAAAATTATTTTGAAACAAATGTCTTATCCCTTATAAGTCCTCTGTATGTAATACATTTATTGTTATGTGTTATGGCTGAAAATACTTAATATTCATCATTATTAATCATAATATCAATCAGTCTTTAAACCAAAAGGAATGATATGAAATGCATTTGTTTTGGTATCCAAGTGTTTTCAGTTTGGGACTTGCTTTTTTGGCAAGCCAAAAAAAAAGACATCACTTACACCATACATTTTTGGCTATGTGGTTGATGATGTGAGCTTTTTTTAAGTGTCACTACTGGGCTAATTTATATTAAATTGGAATAACTTATTAATATCTTACAAAAATCTACTTTGCTCTTGTTTTTACATTCACTAGAATTGGTCTATAGTTTGACCCACTAAGAACATATGTGTGTGTATAAATTCCTGCCATTATGAAATTTTCCATTCTAAGACTTCTTCCAGAACTCATGATTCATATTCTCAGAGCACTCCCAGCTATTATATAGGGTGGTTTTTTTTAGCACATTCCAAAATTTGACCTTTTGTATTAATAAGGATTTTCTTTGCTCTAATATCCTCCTCTTCCTTTCTTTCTCTCTCTCTCTCTCTCTCTCTCTCTCTCTCTCTCTCTCTCTCTCCTCTCTCTCTCTCTCTTTCTCTTTCTCTCTCTCTCTCTCTCTCTTTCTCTCTCTCTCTCTTTCTCTCTCTCTCTCTCTTTCTCTCTCTCTCTCTCTCTCTCTCTCTCTCTCTCTCTTCCCCTCTGCTTCTTCTTCTCTCTCTTTCTTTCCCTCTCTCCCTTCCTCCTTCTCTCCCTCTCTCCTTGGCAACCCCCAAACATAACTTTCTGTGTGCTACAATCCTACTGATTCCAAAAATTTCCTTTCTCAGCTCCACATTCTAATCCCTACCAAAAATGAAATTCTAGCTCCTCCATCCTCGTTCAGATCAAGGTTATGGATTCTAAATTTCCTTCAAGATCAAGCTATTCCAAGACCTGAGTCCTTCCCAGATCTAACATTTTGGCTTCACTTTCCAATCCAAAGTGAAACATTCACAGGCAAGGTTTAACTCCCAGTTAGGAAATTCTGTATTGTAAGCTCTAAGTAACTCCCAACTTTCCCAGTGAACCATACCTGGAAATCCAGAAATTCAGAACCTTCCAAGATATGATACTTTTGGTTCTAAAACCACAACGTCCTATGATGTACAAAGTTTACATTTTCATTTTTATTAATTGGATTATCATTGCAATGTATATAGGTCTTACTGATAACCTGATTTCAAAACATAAGGCCTTTTTTTGTCTAAATATACTCCACATTTATTATCCTTGATTAATATCAATAGCCATTGGCCAAAGAAGGAACTAGAGGGATGACATTTCTTTTGGTCTGCAGGTTTGGAGGGTTTAGGGGAAATTTTTGGCTAGCCAAAAAAAATAGACAGTATTCTCCAGGGGTGGGGAACCTGCCGCAGGCCTCCCACTCTTGGTAATGGTTCCCATCATGGGCTTTTTTCAAAATGCTCAAGGACCTCTCTCATTCTCTTCTCCATGGCTACTCCTACACTTGACATTCAGGGTGCTAAAATCTTCTTGCTTCTAACAATTTCCATTATCAGTCCAAGAACATCTCCCTTCTTCTGTTCTAGACCCTCTAAACATTGACATTTCAGCTTCTACAGACTTAATCAGTCAAGGATCCTGGATTTAAAATTCCTTTCATGCTCAGACATTCTAGGCTCTAACTTCACTTCCTGATCTAATATTTTATCCTCTCTTTCCACTCAAAACTGGAACATTTAGAGGAGGGACTTAGTGCCTTGGTAAGAAATTCTGTATTCTAAGCTCTCAGTCACCTCCAACTTTGCCCTTTGAATGGTACCTAGAAGGTCTGACATTCAGTATTCTAAGGACCTTACAAGATATTACATCACTAAGGCCCTTTTGTGTTCTACAAGGGTTTTTTATTGTTATTATAATAATAGCTATTATTATTACAATACACACATGTATAATTAATATGATGATTTGTAAGCATCAATATTCTTCTTTCAAGCTCTTTGTGCATAATATCTTGTCTGGTGGCCAAAATTACTTGATATTCATTATTATTAATAATAATATCAATAACCATCTTCACCAAAAAAGGAAATACAGGGAACTGCATTTGCTTTGTTGCGCAGGTGTTTGGGGCTTTTTGGGGTCATTTTTGGCAACCTACAAAATGGATAGTACTTTCCCTAAACACTGTTTAGTTGAAGAATGGAGCTTTGCTTTTAAAGCATCACCACTGAGCTAACACATATTAAATTGGAATAAATAAATGATCTTATACAAAAAAAAAACAATTTCTTCTCAGATTTTTTCTTTCAATTACTTAGAAATGGCCAATATTTGGACCCATGAAGAATATATATGAAAAGCAATCTTTGGCATTTGTGAGCTTTTCCATTCTCAGGCCTCTTCCAGAGCTGATGGGTTTTGCTCATAGAGTCCTTCAAACTATCACATATGGTGGTTTTAGGACTCCAGGATCTGACATTTTGTATTCTCAGGACTCTCATCTCTCTGATATCCCTTGTTCTAAGTGCTCTCTTAACACTTATTCTCTTCTTAAAGGCAACTCCCAAGGATGAATTCTTCTGTGCTAAAATCTTCCTGTTTCTGACAATTTCCATTCTCAGCCCCTGAACATCTTCCACTCTCTCTTAATGGATCACCTGTGAACACTAACATTCTACCACAACCTCATCTAATTTATTCTGGCTTCACTTCACACTCCAAGTTTGCAAAGTCAAAGGCAGGATTAACCTCCTAGGTAGGAAATTCTGTATTCTAAGCTCTCAGCCACCTCCAACTTTCCCTTTGAATAGTACATGGAAGCCCAGACATTCCATATTCTAAGGATCTTCCATGACATAACACTTGGAGATCTAAAGAAACACCCTCCTTTGATCTATAGGGGTTTTAAAAAGTTTTTATTGATTATTATAATGCATGAATCTTACTGATATAAAGATTTTTAAATATGCCATGCCCCTTATAAGTCCTCTATGTAGAATACATTGTTCTGTGGCCAGATATATACTAAAATCATTACAATGATCTAGTCCCTCCCAACACTGACATTCCAGCTTCTCCAGTCTCATCCAGCTCAGGATTCTGGATTTGAAATTTTGTTCAGGCTCAGACATTCCAGCTTTGAAATGCCCTTTCTGATGAGATATTCTGGCTTAACTTTCCACTCCAAATTGGGACATTCAGAGGAGGGACTTACCTCCTAGTTGGTAAGCTCTCAGCCACCACCAACTTTCCCCCTTGAATGGTACCTGTAAGGCCAGACATTCACCATGCTATGGACCTTCACAGATATGACATTTTTGGTTCTAAAGCCATTAAGTTTTCCCCCAATCTTTGGTTTATTGGATTATCATTACAATTCTCTTGTGTCTTACTGATAAAATGATTCACCAAAAAAAGATCTCCCTTCTAAGTTCTCTTTATGTAGCACCTTTTGGTAGCCCAAAATATGCTAGATTCATTATTATTAATAGTAATATCTAAAGCAATCTTTACTAAAGAAGGAACTGCATGGAATTATGTTTGTTTTGGTGTGCAGGTGATTAAAGTTTTTCAGGATTTTTTTGGCTAGTCAAAAAATAGAGAGTACTTTCACCATATTTGGAATAAAATATATTAAATTGAAATAAATGATTGATTTTATCCTAAAAAACGTTTTCTTCTTGTTTTTAAAATTAATTAGAGCTGGCCAATATTTTGGCCCACTAAGAATATGTATGAATATAAATCCTTAACATTTATGATATTCTCCACTCCTTTCTGGAGATGATTTGTTTCGCAAAACCCTCCTGACTATGGCATGTAGGAGTTTTTTGGACACTACAAGTCTGATCTTTTGTATTTCAAGACTCTTGTCCTTCTTATATCCCTTCTTCCAACTTTCCCCACACACAGCTCTCTCATTTTCTTCTCCCTGATTAGTCTGTAGGACACATCAGTCCTGTCCTTTTGGGTTCTAATGGCTCTGTCCATTCTTAGATCACATCTTTTAAGTGCTCTCTGACCTTTCTGACTGTCTTCTCCATGGCTACTCCCAATCCTGACATACTGTGTGCTAAAATCCCACTGTTCTGACAATTTCCATTCTCCACCTCTGAATATTTTCCAGTCTCTCTGATCTGGTCCCTCCTAACACTGACATTGCAGTTTCTCTACAACCTCATCCAGCTCTGGATTCTAGATTCAAAATTTCCTTCAAGCTCTGGCATTCTCAGTTCTAATTGTCTTCCCAGATTGAATATTTTGTTTTTCTGTCCAATCCAAGTTCTGACATTCAGACCCATGACTACCATCCTAGCTAAGAAAGTCCCATTTTCTGTGTTCTCTGCTACCTCCAAAATTCTTCCCCCCAAATCATCCTGAAGGCCAGACATGCTGGGTTCTAAGAACACTTCCAAACCTGGAGTTCTAGTTTCTCAGGCCACAACTTCCTAGGACCTAAAAAGGCTCTTTAAATCTTTCATTTCTATTGATTTCAGTAAATTTCCCTTCTGCCTTATCATTATAATGAGTACAAAGTACACAACCTTTTAATTCCTAGGATTTAACACCTACCCTTTACCCCAAATACTCCAAAATCATTATCAGTAAGAGCAATTTCAATCCCAATGCCAGTCTTACCAGGAGGAATTAGCTTTTGTTTCCTTAAGGAATTTCAATACCTGTCTTACCTGAGGAAGAGACAGCAGATGCTTTTCCCCTTTTGTTTTCAGGTAAATGAGACACAGCCCTGGCACCTTCAACAATGATCAGGTTGTTTGATGACGTGGGTATTCACCTCTGTGTTGATATAAAATACATTGATATGAATGATTAAACTCTTTCCAAAGTACAATGGCTTCTAGTTTTTTAAATCATTTACTTCTTTCCCATACTTTGGCCCACTGAGCACATAGCCAAGCAAATGCTCTCCCAGCAAAGTATGTTCTGTATTTCATTACTGAAGATCTGCAACCTCATGGCACCCACAACTCTGACACTCTACTCCTCTAAGGCTGCTCTGATCTCTGTCGTTGTGTGTTCTAAAGGTTTTCTCATATTTTGGCTTCTATTTTCACTCAAAATTGGGACATTCAGAGGCAAAATTTACCTCTTAACTGGGAAATTTAGTATTCTAAGCTCTCAATCACATTTAATTTTTTCCCTTTGAATGGAACATAGGAGGCCAGTCATTCAGTATTCTAAGGACCTTCCAAAATACCATATTTTGGGGATTCCAAAGAAATATATTCCTATGGTTTAAATGTTTTTCCCAGTTTTAGGTTTACTTGATTTCTTTACTGATATAATAATTTCAAGATGCAAGGCTTTTCCCTTACAAGTTCTCTGTATGTAACACCTTTTTTTGAGGCCAAAAATATGGCATATTCATTAACAAAAATATCAGTGATTGTCTTTACAGAAGGAACTGCATTAGTTTTGGCATGCAGGTGCTTAGTGAGGTTTTTTGGTGGGGGGAATAGGAGGGATTAGTTAGACAAAAAAAAAGACAGTACTTTCTTCACATCCTTTTTAGCTGGGTGGTTAAGGATGTGAGATTTTTTTTGAAAGTAACACCACTGGGGTAATATATATATATATATTTGGAATAAATTATTGATCTCATGTGAAAAATCTATTTTCTTTTTTAAATTAATTAGAAGTTGGCAATATTGGTCCACTAAAATATATATATGAAAACAGATCCTTGCCATTATTTCCATTCTAAGCCCCTTTCAGAGCTTATGGTTTTTGTTGTCAGAGTCCTCCCAGCTACAGTATATGGAAGTTTTGAGGATGCTCTAGGTCTGGCTTTTGGTGTTATCCCTTGTTCATAGTGCTTACATTTAACAAATCCACCTAGAAACAATAAATTTCACAAGTGACCAGGAGTAAGACCTTCACATACAAAGGAAAACAAGTTCAAATAACACAAGACTACTCTGCGCCTACCAGAAAGTAAAGGAGACAACAGAATGATGTGTTTCAAATAGCAACACAATTTAAGATACTGACCAATGTAGCATCACCCTGCACATAAGTGTGTAACCAGCAATTTAAAAAAGACAAGAATTCAATAATAAAGAGATGATGGAAATATTCTTATAAAGAAAAACAGACCTGAAGAGATTGTTTGCTTCACAAATACCACAGATAACAGAAATACAAGAAAGGTACAGTAATACAGCAACAATAAAAGGACAAAAAGAACAACAAAACAACAGAGAGATCATTAAGACTTCTTTCTAAATGTACACAAAGAGACAGGGATGAAAGCAAAAATCAAATTTAAGTGATGGTAGAGAAACAGGCTTAAAACATCCTGGACTACACCTTAAACCTACACCTATTCACTGACAGGTGGACCAGTGGTTTTTGTGTAGAACTAAACTACAAAATGAGAGTGCATGAAAAGGGGAAAGGGAGTAAGAGCTTCAAAGAGAATACGTGATACACCCTAATCAAGTCAAAGGTTAGCAGTGAAGGAAAAGTCACTCCTATAGTTTCCCAGGAAGAAAAGACTCTACGGGAAAATGAGAGAGGAGGCAAAGGGAGGGAATTGCAAGGCATGGAAGGAAAGAGGGGTAAATCTTGTTTCAGTGGTGGAAAGGGGTTTCACTGATGAGTGCTGCTATAGGTGAAAAAAGATATTCTATAAAGGAGATGGGGAACTTACAATAGGTATTATCTGCAGAGATTTAGTGCTTAAAGAAACCACTCAGTCAAGAGAAAGGGAAGGAGCTCGTGTGGACAACTGAAAAACCCAGAAGAGGGACAAGGCATGGGCCTAGGGAAGAGATTTTGAGAAAAATGAGGAAGGGGGAGGAAATGACCAAGGGGAGGGCAAAAGTGAATAACAAACTGTATAATTAGGAAGATAGGAAGAATCCTATCATGGGGCAATATCTTCCTTATAACTTTGAGGAATTGGTACTTTGCTATAAGTGCGGCATAAGAGAAAAAAAGAAGGTCAGGGAGCAAGTAAGGTAATAACAGAAACTGTTAAGAAGGGAGAACAAAACATAAATAACTCAACATTTCTAGTCCTTGAGGAATACAGAGAATAAAGAAGGATGAAATAAGTAGAAGGACTGTGAATCAAAGTAGAAAAGTCTAGAATAGACAGGAAGAAAAGATTGAACAAAGAAATGAGTGAGGAAAAAAGAAAAAAACACATAAAGAAAACTAAATTTTAAGAAGAATAAACAAGATAAATTGAAAGGGAAAAAAAGAATGAGGAAAGAAGAAAATAACCAGATAAGAAAAAGGAACTATGAAGTAAAACTCCAAAGAGAAAGGGATAAAAGGGGGGGAAGGGGATGGAGTGGGGTCAAAGGTGAGATGTGGCAAGCCATTGGGAATAGGGTCACCTTAAAAAAATTAAGCTAAAATAACTGAAGAGTTGTAACATTATATTCACAGAGGAAGAGGGAAAAAAATCAGAACTTAAAAAGAAAAACCAATATTTGAGACAAAAGGAGGGGGAAAAGACCCCCAAGTCTCATAACTTTAAATGTGTATTAAGCAATCTAATAAACAAAAAAAGGATAGACTGGACAAAAAAACCAAACCCCACAGTCTCTGCTTACAAGACACACATTTAAAAGACAAATATATATACAGAATAGACTGGAAAAAAATTACTCTTCATCAAGTGAATTAAAAAAAAAGCCTGATGAATACTAAACTTATTCCAACCTCTCATTTTTATTCTGCATATATGTTTGTCTTTTAAATGTTAATTTCTGCTTTCTTTAAATTTGCTTGATGAATAGTGAATTTTTTCCAGTCTCTCATTTTTATTCTATATATATGTACATATATATATATATACATATATATGTATATATACATATATGTATATTCAAAACAAAAGGACACCCACAAGGAAAATACATTATTCTGAAAGGAACCAGAGAAAACAAACCCATAACAATATTGAACTTATATACTAAGGCATTTGCCTTAGAATCCAAATTCATAAATAAAACAACTGAAATACAAGTATATAGAGGAAACAAACACAATAGTAATAAGGTTATTCAATGTCCTCCTTGGTTTTGGATAAGTTTAACAAAAAGATAAATAAAAGACAAAATATAGAAACACACAAAATGCTAGAGAAATAAAAGCTAAAAGACTTGTGGCATCTAATCTTTATGTATTTCTCAGCACTACATGGATTTTTTTTATTAAAATTAACCATGTATTAAGGTACAAAGACACTGCAAACAAATGTTAAAAGGCAGAAATCATAAAATTCTTTATGAGATTGGTTCAGGGACCACAAACAGATCCAAATGGAGATTTGACAATGAAATACTAAATATTAAGTGGAACAAAAAAAGCAAATCATAAAAACAATTGTGTGAAAGAAAAGTCTAATGATGAACAATATATCCAAATTTCTAGGAAACAGCCAAAAAAGACCTCAGGGAAAAAGTCACTTCTCTACAAATATCCATTGACAAAACAGAAAAAGAGAGGACTAATGACCTGAATAGGCATTTTAAAAAATTAGAAAGTCAACAATAAACCTAAAATAAGCACAAAGAAGATATTAAAAATTAGAAGAGAAATAGATAAACTGGAAACAAAAATTAGAAATAAATAAAACTAAAAACTGATTCTTTGCAAAGAATAAAATAATTGATAAACCTTTAGCTAATGTGATTTTTAAAAGGGCAGAAATTCAAGTCGATAAAATAGCGACTGAGCAATCTGAAATCACAACAAAACCAGAAGAAAAAGAATGATCACAACCTGCTATGCATAGTTATATGCTAACAAAATTGAAAACTCAAAAGAAATACAATTCTTTCAAAAATGTAAAGCAGTCTAACTGACAAAGTCAGATAGAGATAGTAAGTAATCAAATTTCCAAAAAATAAACACAACTAGCTATAATGGTACTAACAAAGGGAAAAGACTCTTGGTCCAGGTGAATTCACAGGAGGATTCGATTCGATTTTGTTAAAAAAGAATTAATACTTCTACTAATCAAATTATTCTCAAAAATTGAGAAAGTCCTCTAATGTAGACCTAATATCTAACCCAGGAAAGGACAAAGCACAGAATGAAAACTACAGATAAATATAATTAATGAATGTCAATTCAAAAGTTTTTGACAAAATCCTGTGGATCAAGTGATTTATCCAAGAAACCATACATTATGACAAAGATAGATTTCTACCATGGATGCAAGAATACTTCAGCATCAGGAAAACAACCAACATAACCATATTAAAAACCAAAATATACCAAACCACATGATTATCCCAGGAAAAGCCTTTAAGAAAACAGAACACTGTTTTACACCAAAAACTCTATAAAGTACAGGCATCTTTCTAAAACCAAAAGCAAGCATCACATAAAATCACTGCCACTTTTTTTCCAATAAATATAGGCACACAAAGCAAGAATGCTCACTCTCTGCACTATTGTTTCATATAATTCTGGAAATATTCACCAAAGTGATAATACAAGAGAAAGGAATTAAAGTCATAGAGTTAGGTAAATGGAATAAAGCTATCTCTACTTGTTGATATATTAGGAAAATCCTAGGAAATCAGCAAAAATTCGAATTGACATGGTAGCAGACTTACAAAATAAACCCTCAAAAATCAACTACATTTCTATAGAATGGTTCCAAATCCAAGTAATCCAAGGAAAGGAAATCTCATTCCAAATGACTACAACATGCAGAAAGTATCCCAAAGCACAACAAAAGATTTCTATAAATTCAATTACAAAATGCTTCTTAGAGAAACAAACAACTTAAAAAGCTGGAAGAATATCCAATCATCAAAACCATCTGGTATATGGATTAAAAATATAAAGGGTCTAGACCAAGGGTTGGGAACTTGCACCCTTGAGGCTATGTGTGACCTCTAGGTCCTCAAGTGTGGCCCTTTAAGTGAATCCCTTCATAAAAGAATTTGTTCTGTTAAACTTGAACTGTCAAAAGGCCGCTCCCAAGGACCTAGAAGGCCACAAGTTCCCCACCCCTACTAGGCCCCATCTTGCTCAATTTCTCACTGCAGTGGTGGTGGTTATCATCATCCTGGTTGTTTCCCACTTATTTATTTATATTGAATTTATCACACTGCATATATGTTACAATGATTTAAAAGTACAAATGGTGTCCCTTTTCAATCCTGATTACTTAACAACTTACTTTCTTTCAAAAACACTCAATATTCATGATCATTAAGAGGATTAACCACTGCTTTCTAACCCAATGAAGGCACAGAGTAGAACTCCAATTTTTGACTTTCGTTGTTGGCCAAATAAGACATTGTACCTTTGGCTGAGTAGTTCAGGACCTGAGTTTTAACTCAGAGCATCACCACTGTGCTGATAAAAATCATAGTGAAATAAATGTTATTTCTCATACCAAAAATATTCTTTGTGATTAAAAAAAAAAATCTGTCCTTCCCCATACTTGGGACCCCTGACTGAGCACATCAACAAATGCCTTCCATGCTATGATAGTTTGTGTTCTCAGGACTCTCCCAGCTCTGATGATCTATGACATAGATCATGACATGTGGCCTTCTAGGTCTTCAAGTGTGGCCTTTTGACTGAATCCAAACTTTACAGAACAAATCCCCTTCATAAAAGGATTTGTTCTGTAAAATTTGGACTCAGTCAAAAGGCTGTACCCAAGGACCTAGAAGTCTCAAGGTTTCCCACCCCTGAATTCTATATTCTACAAGCCCCTCCTAGGTCTGACATTCTTCTCTCTATGGTTACTTCCAAGGCTGACATTTTATGATCTAAGGTCCCACTGGCTCCAAGGGAAGGAAAGAGAATAAGCATTTATATAGCGATACTATATGCCAAGTTAAGTTTTGTGTTAAGGATTTTTTTTAATAAATGCTATCTCATTGCATCCTCACAACAACAACCCTATCATGTACCTCTGTACTGTTATTTTCCCCATTTTACAGATGAGGAAACTGAGGCAAATGTGACTCACACAGCTAGTAAGTGTCTGAGGCCCCAGGCCCAGAAATCCATCTATCTATCTGCCACCTACCTACCAACATTCTGGTTTCTCAAGCTCTGACCATCTCCTACCAAGTATGTTCTAAGATCTCTCCCACCTGTTAAATCTCCTGTTCTAGGGCCCTATCCAGCTCAGGAATTCTTGATTCCAAGATGACTCCTAACTCAGACACTCTGTATTCAAAGGTCCCACTGGTTCTGGTAATTTGTGTCTCTCACTTTATGTGTTCCAAGTTTCCTCCCAACTTTGTAATTCATAATTTTAGGGCCTCATCCAATTCAGGCACTCTTGGAGTCTAAATTTCCTCCAAGCTCAGACATTCTAAGTACTTTCCCAGGTCAGATGTTCTGACTTTTACATCCATTCCCAGTTTAGACACAGAGAGCCCCTGACTGCCCCAGCAGCTCTGAAATTCTCCATTTTAAGCTTTCCACCAGCTCCAAAATTCTCATTTGATAGGCACACTCAAGGCCAGGCACTCTATGTTCTAAGGTCCTTCATGGCCCTGTAATTCTATATTGTAAGGCCATAGCCTTCTATGATATTCTAGGCCTTTTTCCCTTTCATTCTTTTAATCTTATCACATTGCAAATGTGACTTACCAATCCAAGAATTTAAAAGTAAAAAAAAAAACCTTTTTTTAAATATTGCATACAATAACACCTCATTTGTTTCTATAGACATTCCCTATTTGTTATGACAAATTATAGAGACATCAACAGCACTTACCAATAAGGCAGTGCAAGGAATTACTTTTTCTGTTAGATCTTTGGTTTTGTTTTTAAGCCAAATACACAAAGTATTTTCCTCTTTTTATTTTGGATATCTGGCTCAGGATCTGAATTTTAATTCAAAGAATCACCATTATATTGATATAAACTGTATTGCGATACATGTTGAATTTCATGCCATATATTTCATTATTTTTTTTAAAATTTGTTTGTCTCTCCCCACATCTTGGACCCCTGAGCATATTAAACATGCACATTAAATGCACACACACACACACATACACATTCCTTCCGAGATATGATATTCACTTGTATGTATTTTCAAGCCCTTCTCAGGCCCAACAATCTATGTTCTGAGAGCCTTGTCTCTCAGAGCCACTCCTACTTCGCGCATTGTATGATCTAAGGGCTTTCTGGGTTTTCAGAAGCCTTTGTTCTACACGCCAATTCTGACATTCTCTTCTCTGTGGTTTCTCCCAAGCCTGTGTGCTTCTGTGTGCTAAGGTCCCAAAGAATCGAAGAATCCAATAAGAATCAACCTCTATCCATCTCCCACTTTGGGGGTCCTCAAGTCTCTCTCACCTCTGATATTACAAGTCCCTGGGCCCCAGCCAGCTCAGGCACTCTTGATTCTAATTTTCCTACAAGTTCAAACACGCCCTCCCATGTCTGATTGTTTTCTCTGTGAATTATCCATTCTGACATTCAGTATCCAGACTGCCATCCTAGTGCAGAAATTCTCCATTCTTTTCTCCATCCAGCCTTCAGCATTGTTCCTTGAAAATCATCTCACATACCAGACATCCTGTGAATAGACCTGCTCCAGTCCAATATTCTATCCTCTAAGGCCCCATCCTGTCCTTTTTTCCCCAACGCTTTTTTTTCCTTTTCATTATTCATCTTTATTTCACTACAATGCCCATATGTCTTAGTATTACAATGATTTCAAAACACGAAGAGTCTCTTTTCAATCCACTATTCTTAACGCTTTTTCCCCCATCCATACTCATTCATTCATTTATCATCAACAGCATTAATATCAACAAACCTTACCTGCTCCTGGCTGCTCAGGATCTCTGACACTAATTCGCCTTGGGCTCCACCTCCGCCTCCTCCTGCGACTCTAACCCTAACCGCCTCTGACCCTATTTCCCCTTTCCTCTCTGGCTGGGTGTTTCTGGGGCTATGCTCTGATTTAGAGCATCACCTTTGTGCTGATCTAAATATACTGTTATCTCTAGATGAAGGAATAGATTTTGTCACTAATCATTAAATTAACCTGTCCTCAATACTTTGGCCTACTGAGTACAAAGAGAAAAAGGAAAAAGAAAGAAAGAAAAAAGCCAGTAGCCCTTTCGGAGGTGTAGCGGAGCCCACTTCCCAGGCACAGCTTCTGTCTCCCACCCACCCAGAGTCGGAGGATGCTCTACCTCAAAGAAGACAAAGCTGCCTCTGGCCTCTGATTGGCTCCCGTCTCAGTCTGGCCTTCCCAGACACAACTCCCCCCTCTCCTGCTTCTCTCCCTCCTTTCGCAGGCAGCACTAGCTAGGCTGAGGACAGCGCTGCCTCTGGCACCTGATTGGCCTCGGATTCTTTGATGCACTCCCCGCCTCCCCCCACAACCAGCCCAAACCTTCTCAGCCAACATGGGATAGGCTGAGAACAAAACTGCTCTGGGGGCTGATTGGTTGCAGCCTCCCTGGCTCAGCTTCCATTTCCCACCCCTTCCACCAATCTTGGGTACCTAGGCCGAAGCTGCCCCTGGCAACTGATTGTCTCTCTCTCTTCCCCTCCCCCCATTCCCCATGCAGGCTCCTGGTTACCTAGGAGCTTGAATATTCCCAGCCCCCTGGCCTCTTGAGTCCCCTGTGCCAAGAAAGTATTGTGCCTTGTTGACCAAATCAAACTGGTTTCCACGAGGGTGGAGGGGATAGGGGGATAGGGGAGGGGGAAAGAGGGAAGCTAAGTACTCCTGGGGACTTCTTGCATGTCTCTTCTGTGTTATGTTTGTTCAGTGTTCACAGTCCCTAGCACAGAGCAGGAACTTAATAAACGATGATTGATTGATTGATTGGTTTTCAAAGACCTCAACATCCATCCAAACTAAGAGCTACATGTCCAACTCATTGTGTGTGCTTGAGTTATAGAGTACAGAGGAGGGAGGGAAGAGGAGCATTATGGGCTTAGTATCTGTTCAGCATCAAGCCCTTTCATGGTCCATGAACTGTCACCAACTTCTAGGCATGTTATTGTGGGCAAGACCAAATGGAAACCTTAGGGTTACACAAGCCATCTCATGTAGTTAACTCCATACAACATCAAGTTGCTAAGACAGTAAAGATATCTCTAGCAATGGTAAAACTGAAAGAAACTGGAGTACTTTGTTACACCAGCTTCCCTTAAAAGCCCTATGTTACCTGGAAACTCACTAAAGGGAGCTGACCAAAGTTTTATCTACAGATTTTCCTCTCTAGAGCTGTTCCTGCCTGACCTCCTCACTGTTGGAAACTAGGCAGCCCAGGCCAAGTGTCAGTGATAAAGGACTACTCACCTTGCCAATGCTTTTTTCCTCCACACTTGTGGCTGACAATTCAGGAGCAATTTTCTTTTGCTTGGGAAGGAGTCCAAACCACCATGCTTCCCAAGGACTCTCTCATACTCTCATTCTGCCACATGATAGTGGGCAGAGACCTGAAAGAGGGTTCTCTTTTCCTGAAGACATTGATGAATATCACCATATTGATGATTTAATTTTTACTGGACCAGATGAGGTCATGGTGGCAGAGGTGGAAGAGGCCCCAGATAATGGTCCATATAAGAGATAAAGGGTTGAAAATCATCCCTAAAAAAATCTAGGCCCCAGCCAAGTTTGGGGAGATATAAAGGGTAGGAAAAACCACAGATTCCAGGCATAGTCCAGAAGAAAGAAGGCAGGGAGAGAGAAAAGGAAACAAATATTTAATAAGCACCAAATATGTACCAGGCTGTGCTAAGTACTTACACAGATAATTTCATTTCATCCTCACAATAACACTAGGAAGTAAGTACTATTCCCATTTTACAGTTTAAGAAACTGAGGCAGTCAGAGGTCAAATGACTTGCGTTACATAACTAGTAAGCATCTAAGGTCATATTTGAACTCAGGTCTTTCTGATTCTATGTATTCACTGCACCACCTAGCAGCCCCTACTCAACCCTTCCTTCCTGCAAGATCTGAAAAGGAAGAACATTATTAGATTCTTCTGTTCTGATGGCTCCCATTTACCAAGTCACATGTAAGTCTGCCTTATTCAAGTGAGACCCAGAAAAGACTGTTGCCCTGGAAGAGATAAAGCAGGCTGTCCACAAGTCTCTCCCCTGGGGCACTTATGACTCAGGAGGTCTCTCTTCGTAAAGACCAGACTTAGTGGAGCCTTTGGCAGGCACAAAGGCATGACCAGAATAAGTGACTATTGGGTGTCTAGAGCCCCAATGATCCCAGAGCAGCCACTCGCTATACTACTTTGGAAAAGCACTTGCTTGCCTCTGACACACTCATATAATCAGAGACTGAGGCCTCCAGTCTAAACCTTGGAAGCTTGCCTCCTCCACTGGACCACTGTGAAACACCTATAAGGACCTGGCTCTTAAAGTATATCATTTTGTCTGACTGATCTATGACTCCATCTACTCTAAGAGAGACATATACAATTGGACTTGTTAATCCAGTAACAAGTGATACCCTAGGGAATGTGTGTCCTGTCAAGTTTTCCCAGTGGGCTAAGCTCCAAACTGTTACAGCTAACAAGTGAAAGAGCCTTGAGAAATGGGCCAGAGAAGAACTTCATCTAACTCCTGGGAGGTGGCCATGGTGGTCTGGGGCCTTAAGAACACAGGACTGGATGCTGAAAGGCTCTTCCCTTGGGGTCAGGTTAGAGCTGCAGGATCAGGTTAGAGCTGTTGCAGGAACAGTAGAAGTTGAAATGTGGAGTATGTCAAGTGCCAATTTGGACATTGGGATGGTGATGCCATTTTATTCTGGGCACATGATCACGTGAGTCCCCATAAGGACAACACCAACTTTTTCATGTTCCTTATAGCGGTAGCTTTCTAATTGCATGGAAGAGGTAGAACTGTCACTATCCCTTCCACATCGCAGGGGTTAGGGTGAGATGCCCCTCGATCTGAAAAATCTGTGTAAAATGTTTTGAGCCTCCCTTTATACCAGAGAAGAAGTCTGAATATTTTCTTTTTCTTTTACAGGGTGTTTATTGCATTTCATTGTAAAATTTGGGGTTGATATTATACAATGCTGTACATATATTTTATGTATTTCTGAGTTTCTAAACTTTTTCTGTGTCATCTACTGGCTTTCACATGTCACCTGAAGTTTCCACAAAACTCCCCAAAACTTCTCTTTTATGCCAACCCACAATACATCAAAATCATGATGGGGAAAGCAGAAACATGAAAAGGGATAACTGTATATAACTATGATAGCCTTGTATTGACATGGAAAAAGGGATTCTTTAGTTAATGTGCTGGTAATTCTGAGTTACTGGATATCATGAGGAGGAATTCTTATGTAACCTTTGTGGAAGAAGGGAGCAACCCCTCCACAAAGACCATCATTCCAATGATGTAGATATCAGGAAGGAGAAAGGTTTTGAAAATCAGGTAAGGGAATAATGAGTGGGTTTCTGTACAGGGAGAGATTGGATCCCAGGACAGGTTTCATGTGAAAGACTTGTGATCTCTTGTCTGCTTTATTATGGAAGACCCTTAGTGATGAATTGTTGACTGGGACAGAAATGTCCATTCTGTGGCCCTGGTATTCTAGAGCTACTCCTGATCATTGTCACCACTGCACATTGAGATTCACTATGAACTGCAGAGATTTGGAATCATCCACCACTTGGACCACACAAGGAAACTTGAAACTTGGTCCTTCCAAATGGTGGTCTAAGACTTGGTAATTTTGCCTTAATCCACGTTTTTGTTCTGTTTTCGTTTTTTGTTCATTCACTTCTCCACTCTTCCCCTTAGTACTATTGCCAGAAGAACTGTCCCATTAAAGCTCTATAAGAATTTCACCAGAATTTCATTGAATCAGCTTCTTTCCTCATACCCGCAACATGGGAGATTTTATCTCAAAGAAGAAAGAGCTATCCCCCAGGACCTGATTGGCCACAGGTTCTTTGATGAAGCTTCATTCCTTATCCCAAGGGTGGGAAACCTACAGTCTTAAGGCCACAGGTGACCCTCTAGGGCCTCAAGTACAGCCCTTTGACTGAATCTAAACTTCACAGAACAAATCCTCTTAACGAAAGGATTTGTTCTGTAAAACTTGGACTCAGTCAAAAGACCACACTCGAGAAACTAGAAGGTCACACGTGGCCTTGAGGCTGAAGGTTCCTCACCCCTGTCTTATCCCTATCCCCCAAAACCACAGTTAGCATGGAGAAGATCTGGAAGAAAGCCAGCCCTGGGATTTGATTGACCCTGGCTTCCCTGAAGAAGTTTTCTGATCATCCAAGGGCATCAAATGCCTTAGACACATGGAATCTGGTCCCCTCAGACTTGGTGGATTTCTGAAGCCCATTCTAGTCAGTGAATAAACATTTATTAAGCATGTACTACGCACCAGCCATTGTGTTAAGCACTGGGGATATAAAATGAGAATGAAGACAGAGTTCTCAAGGAGCTCCCGATCTAATGGAGAACAAAACAAACCAGAATAAACAATTTATATACAAGATAAATAAGATGACCAGAGGAAAGGCACAAGAATTAGAGTTGAGAAAGGCTTGCAATGGAAGATAGGATTTTAGTTATGACTTGTGGGAAGCCAGGAAAGTCAGTGGTCAGAGATGAGGAGGGACAACATTCTAGGCCTGGGGGTCAGTCAGAAAAACTGCTCACAGTCAAGAGATGAACTGTATCATTCTAAGACTTTCAAGTGCCTCATTTTATCACAGCCTTCAGAGTGAGATGGTATTAGAATGGCATTTTTTACATTGTCCTTCCAAATGCTCTATCCTTGGGAGCAAAGTAAATAAAAAGATGCTTCCCATCTGGGATTTTGTGTTCTGAGGGTCTCCCAGCTCTAACATTCTGTTGTTTTATGGCTGCCAGTTCTGACATTCTGTGGTCTATGGGCTCTCCTATCTCATGTTTCTTGTCCTTATTGCCTCTCAGTATGTGCATTCTCTTCTCTATGGCTACTTCTAGTCTTCTTATATTCGAAGGTCCATTAATGCTAACAATTTATGTCCTTGGACTCTGATCATCTTCGCCTTTCTGTGCCATAAGGTCCTTCTCACCCCTGATATTGAAGGTTATAGGGCCCCATCCAGCTCAGGATCTCTTGATTCTGACTTTCATTTGAGCTCACACATTCTGTATTCTAAGTGCCCTGTCAACACATGTCTGGTGAGTAAGGCAGCAGGGGACTTGCTGGGACACTTTCAGGAGAACAGAATCTTTGGTTTTGGTCTCAGGGCAGAGAGGACAGCTATAGTTTACAGCCACCAGAGGGATCACAGGGAGCAAGAGCATTTGTGGGACAGTGTAGTGGGGCCCTAGTGGTGATTTAAGTGTGGAGGAGTGTCTAAAGCTGGGCCCCAAGATGGAGTTGAGAAAATAATAGTAAGAAGGACCTGAGGCCAGGTACATCAATCTCACACCTTGGGACCAGAACTTGATTATAATAGTAACTGCTAAAAACAAAATAAAAATGAGTAAATAAAGGAGAAAGAACCCGACCATCGATAGCCACTATGGGGATAGAGAAGACCTGGGTGCATATTCAAAGGAAAATAGTGGAGCTAAAAAAGCCACTCCCTTTTCAATGAGAAATGTCAAATGATCCCAAGCCCAAAAAGAGTTTTTGGAAGAACTTTAAAAGGACTTTAACAATCAAATAGGAAAGATCGAGGAAAAGCTAGAATAAAAATAAGAGCAATTCAAGAAAATTGTGAAAAGTAAGTCAACCAACTGGAAAAAGAGAATCAAAAACTTAAGGAAGAAAATAATTCTTGAAAAGCTGAAATTGGGCTAGGGGAAGCTAATGATGTTATAAGACACCAAGAAATAAAACAAAATCAATAGTAGAAGAGAATGTGAAACATCTCATCAGAGAAACAACTGATCTGGAGAACAGATTGAGGAGAGATGATATAAGAATAGTTGGACTACCTGAAAGTTATAATAAAAAGAATCTTGATGCAATATTACAAGAAATTATCAAGGAAAATTGCCCTGAAGTTCTAGAATAAGAAGACAAAGCAGAAATAGAAATTTAAAGGTCCACTGATCATCCCTTAAAAGATATTCCAGGAAGAAAACTTACCAGAATATCATAGCTAAATTTCAGAGTTCCCAGGTTAAGAAGAAAATACCGCAAGCAACAACAACAACAACAACAACAAAAAACAATGTAAATATCATGGAGTTACAATAAAGATCACACAAGGCCTAGCAAATATTACTTTGAAAGACAGAGCTGGAGTTATGACCAAGGGCATTTTACCCAGAAAATTTAAGTATAATCCTGAATGGAAAAAAAATGGACATTCAACAAACTGAAAGACTTTCAGGTATTTGTAACAGAAACACCAGAGCTTCATGGAAAATCTGACATATGAAATTCAAGAGATATAAGGTAAACATTAAAGACCAATTATAAAGGACTCAATAAGGTCAAATTGTTTACTTCTTATATGTGAAAATGCTGTCAGTCCTCTTATCATTATTTGAGCAGTTTGAAAGAAAGGCTTTGACTGAGTTGTGTATGATAGGGTGATTCTAAAAAAATAAAAATGTGTAGGGGGAAATAAAAAGGAGTAATTATCTCATACGAATGAGGCATGAAAAAAATAAGAAGCAAGTGCAGGGTGGGTAGTGCTAGAACCTGACTCTCATTGGGAATGGGTTAAAGAGGGAACAAAATATATATCTAAAAGAGTACAAAAGTCCTTTAAGTTTAGAAAGAAATAAGAAGGTGAGGGGATAGGGTGGGGGGGAAGGATAAGGGAGGGATCTTTGGAAGGGTGGGTAGGTTAAGGAAAAGGAGGGTAGAGTGGGTAGAAGTAAAACAGAAGAGTGAGGAAGCATAGGGTAAATAAGGTAAGGGTAGTGAGGAAACATAGGAAGGAGGAAAATATACAACAAGTAATGATAGTTTCAAATGTGAATGGGAAGAATTTACCCATAAAATAGAAATGGATAGCGGATTAAAAATCTGAATTCAACAGTGTGTTGCTCTTAGGAAACACCGTAAAAGTGAGAGATGCACACAAAGATAAAAGGGATGGAATAGAACCTATTATGTAAAAAAGCAAAGGTAGTAATCATAATCTCAGATAAAGTTAAAAATAACATAGATTGAATTAAAAGAGAAGAACAGGGAAAGTATACTATGTGTCACCAATACTATTCAATATTGTTTTAGACCATTTAAAATAACTAGTTCAAGGTTGGGGAACCTGTGGCCTTGAGGCCATATGTGGCCATCTAGGTCCTGAAATGCAGTCTTTTAACTGAATCCATATTTTATTGGGCTGCACTTGAGGACCCAGAGGGCCATATGTGGCCTCAAGGTCACAGGTTCCCCACTGTTGAGTTAGATAGTATAAAATACCTGAAAGTATACCTGCCAAAACAGACACAGGAACTACATGAACATAAATATAATACACTTTTCATACCAATAAAGTCAGATTTAAATAACCGGAGTAATATTTATTGTTCATGGGTAGGTAAAGCCAATATAATTAAAAAGGACAATTTTACCTAACTAATCTATTTATTCAATGCCATCCCAATTGAATTACCAAAAATTATTTTACTGAGTTAGGAAAAACAATAACAAAGTTCTTTTGGAAGAACAAAAAGTTATGAATTTCAAAGAAACTAAGGAAAAAGAAGTGAAGGAAGGGGATTTAGCAGTAATTTAATTAATTAAGCAGTAACATTTAATTATAAGGCAAAAGCACTGTTGAGGTATAAAATGGATAATTTTGAATATTTTCAATATAAATTTTCTTGTATAAATAAAACCAATGTAGCTTGGAATAGAAAGAATGCAGAAAATTGGGGGGGAAACTTTCATGGACAATCTCTCAGATAGGATGTGATTGTGTTGGAATAGTGTTGTGGTATAAGAAATGATGAGCTGGTTGATTTAGAAAAATATGGAAAGACTTGGACCTATGAAGGAAGATGCTATCCACCTTCAGAGAAAGAGATGACAGGTGGAAGTATGCATAGTACATACATGTGCATGAGTGTATATGGATATATATCTGTGTTTATAGAGATATCTATGGATATGTGTATATATCTGTGTTTAATAATTGTCTTCCTTAGGGCAGGGGGAGGGAGGTAGAAAATAAAATAAAATAAATAAAAAGTTCACAGCAGAGAATGAAGGAATACCTAGAAGGAAGCAAAGAAAAGCTGAGTAGTCTTAAAAACCATGTGTAGTGTTTATTATATAGGTTTTCTTGAAATGGAAATATATTGTTTTATATTGAATCCTCTCATATTCTGCTGTGTATATGGAAATGTTCTTTCTTTTCTTTTCTCATTTTGTATTTAAGTTTAAAATGAATAAAAATTTTACAAAAGAGAAAGGAAAAGAAATCCTATGTACTTAACACACATGGCTTTAAAAAATACTACTCATTCATTGCCATTAACAGAAATGTCAATAGTAGTCTTAATCAAGGCAGCCTGTGGAGCTGCCTTTTTTTGTCTTTCTTTTTAATCTGTTTTGTTTTATTTGTAGTTATATAAGGTACTGTTTTTGTTTTTTCCTATCTTTTCTCTTTGGCAATGTAATTCAAGAACTAATTTTAAATTCAAGATATCATCACTGGGCTGTGAGATGTTATATTGAAATAATTGCTGTATATCATATCGTAAATATATGTTAATTGTTTTAAAAAAATTTACCTGTCCCTCCCAATACTCTGTGGTCAGCTAGCTGGATAGAGAATTCTGGGCTTGGACTCAGGAAGACTTTTCTTCCTCAGTTCAAATCTTGCCTTAGACACTTAGACACCTGTTTGCCTTAGTTCCTTATCTGTCCAATGAGCTAGAGAAGAAGATGACAAACCAACTCAGTATCTTTGCCAAGAAAACCCTAAATGGGGTTCACAAAGAAAGTGAAATGACCAAACAACAAAAATGACTTGTTATCCCACTTAGAGGCTTTTACAAACCTTTTCTTTTTTAATGTTTATTTATTCATTTTTAGTTTTCAGCATTCATTTCCATAAAATTTTGAGTTCCAAATTTTCTCCCCATCTCTCCCCTCACCCAACCCCAAAACGCTGAGTATTCTGATTACCCCTTTCCCCAATCTGCCTTCCCTTCTATCATACCCCTCCCTTATCCTCATCTTCTCTCATCTTCTAGGGCAAGATAAATTTCTATACCCCAGTACCTGTATTTCTTATTTCCCAGTTATATGCAAAGACAATTCTCAACATTTGTTCCTAAAACTTTGAGTTCCAAATTCTCTTCTTTCCTCCCTCCACACTCATCCCCACTGAGAGGCAAGAAATTTAATATAGGCTTTATATGTGTAGTTTTGCAAATGACTTTCATAATAGTCATGTTGTATAAGACTAACTATAGTTCCTTCTATCCTATCCTGTCCCCCGTTTCTTCTATTCTCTCTTTTGACCTTGTCCCTCCCCATGGGCGTTTACTTATAATTCCTCCCTCCTCCCATTTGCCCTCCCTTCCTTCATCCCCCTCCCATCCTGCTTATCCCCTTCTCCCCTACTTTCTTGTAGTGTAAGATGTTTTCATACCAAATTGAGTGTACATGTTATTCCTTCCTTGAGTCAAATGTGAAGAGAGCAAGCTTCACTTTCTCCCTCTCACCTTTCCTCTTTTCCTCTCCATTGAAAAAACTTTTTCTTGTCCCTTTTATGAGCGATAATTTGACCCATTCCATTTCTCCCTTTCTCCTCCCAATATATTCCTCTCTCACCCCTTACTTTTATTTTTTTAGATATGATCCCTTCTTATTCAATTCACCCTGTTCTCTCTGTCTATATATATATACATATAAAGATTGACTAGGAAACATGACTCTCATCTCCTGCCACAGAGGTGATGAATTTAGAAAGCTGAAGGATATATTCATTTTTGGACATGTCCAATGTGGCAATTTGTCTTATTGGACTACATCTTTATTTTTTTTTTAATTTGTTCATTTCTAGAGGTGGGAAACCTGTGGGCTTGAGGCCACGTGTGACCTTATAGATCCTCGAGCATGACCTTTTGACAGAGTCTAAGTTTTACAGAACAAATCCTTTTATTAAGGGGATTTGTTCTGGGAAGTTTGGATTCAGTCAAAGGGCCACACTTGAGGATCTAGAGGGCCACATGTAAGGATTTTTTGTGTGAAGTTTGGATTTGGTCAAAGGGCCACACTTGAGGACTTAGAGAGGATTTGTTTTGTCAAGTTTGAATTTAGTCAAAGGGCCACCCTTGAGGATCTAAAGGAGGTTTGTTCTGTGAAGTTTGGATTCAGTCAAAGGGCCAAATTGAGGACTAGAGAGCCACATGTGTCCTCAAAGCCACAGGTTCCCTACCCTTGGAGGGGTTGGGAGGCAGACAAATTAATAAAAGTAAGAGCAATAAGTAATTAAAATATAATTATGAGTAGCAATGTTATCAAAGATATCACAAGTTGAGAAATTTTCCACCTAAAAACAAGTTTTCCAAAACATTAATCTTATTGTGACTATTTTTATAAATATAAGACACAATACTTAGTGTGCTGGGTTTGGAGTCAGAAATATGTGTATTCAAATCCTGCCTCAAACAATCCCTGTCTGTGTGATCCTGGGCAAGTCACTTACCTTCCCTGTGCCTCAGTTTCTTCATTGCTAAATGGAGATAATAATAGCACCTATCTCACAGCGTTGATGTAAAAGTCAAATGAATTAACATATGCAAAGTGCTTTGAAAATCATAAGAATTGCTCTATAAATATCTATGCATCAGTGCTTAGGTAGGTAAAATATAATTTTCTCTTTCCCTTACTGTCAACTGCTATTAAAAACTGTCATCTGGAGGCAGAGCCAAGAATCACCTACCCAGCAAAACTGGGTATAATACTTCGGGAGAAAAAATGGTCATTCAATGAAATAGAGGACTTTCAAGCATTCTGGATGAAAAGACCAGAGCTGAATAGAAAATTTGACTTTCAAAGACAAGAATCAAGAGAATCCTGAAAAGGTAAAAGGAAAGAGAAATCATAAGGGACTTACTAAAATTGAACTGTTTACATTCCTACATGGAAAGATCATATTTGTAACTCTTGAGACTTCTCAGTATTTGAGTAGTTGGAGGGATTATACATATAGACAGAGGTCATAGGGTGAGTTGAATAGGAAGGGATGATATCTAAAAAAGTAAAATTAAGGGGTGAGAGAGGAATATATTGGGAGGAGAAAGGGAGAAATGGAATGGGGCAAATTATCTCTCATAAAAGAGGCAAGAAAAACTTTTTCAATGGAGAGGAAAAGAGGAAAGGTAAGAGGGAAAAAGTGAAGCTTACTCTCATCACATTTGGCTCAAGGAGGGAATAACATGTACACTTAATTTGGTATGAAAATCTATTTTACACTACAGGAAAGTAGGGGAAAAGGGGATAAGTGAGGTGTGAGGGATGATAGAAGGGAGGGCAAATGTGAGGGGGGAGGAATTAGAAGTAAACAATTTTGGGAAATTTTGGGACAAGGTCAAAAGAGAGAATAGAATAAATGGGGAGCAGAATAAGATGGAGGGAAATAGAGTTAGTCTTTCACAACATGACTCTTATGGAGGTCTTTTTCATAACTACACATGTATAGCCTATGTTGAATTGCTTGCTTTCTCAGTGAGGGTGGGTGAGGAGGGAGGGAGCAAGAGAATTTGGAACTCAAAGTTTTAGGAACAAATGTTGAGAATTGTTTTTGCATGTAACTGGGAAATAAGAAACATAGGTAATGGGGTATAGAAATTTATCTTGCCCTACAAGAAAAGAGAGAAGATAGGGATAAGGGAAGGGAGAGGTGTGATAGAAGGGAGGGCAGATTGCACAGTGTCTTTGGGTGGAGGGAGGGGAGAGATGGGGAGAAAATTTGGAACTCAAAATCTTGTGGAAATGAATGTTGAAAACTAGAATATATAAATAATTTTTTAAAAAAATCTATGTGTCTTACATTTTTATTTATGTTTAAGATTTTGTTTGTATGTAAATAAAACTGAACATTAATAATTTTTAAAAATTTTTAAATGAGGAGGTTGGACTTCTAAGCTCCTCAAATCCCTTTTAGTTCTGGATGAAAAATTCTATAGATGACCTTGGACAAGTCACTTTACCTCCTTATGACTGTTTCCTCCTTTGTAATATGAGGATGTTGAACAGCTCTAGATCTTTGACTTTATTATCCAAGTTTGCTTGCAACTACCCCACAGTTCTGAACTGACACCATGCACTCAGTCAATCTATTCTTCATGCATTCAGTCAATTCTAAGCCTTGGCTACTCCTAAATGGAGCCCCCTTCCTTTTCTGCCCCCCTCCACTGGAGTGCCAACTATAGGTCAGCCTTTGAGAGCCACTCAGCAAACAGTTTCTGAATTCCAGAAACATCACTAGACCCTAGGAACTCTCTCTACCTCCTTCTTGCTTACTCTGTAGCTTCCCCTGCAGTCTTAAGCCTCCACCTAAAGAAGAATATTAGAAAAAAAGACTAGATTCAAATCCCACCCCTCAGGGAGAGAAAAGAGAAAGCCTTGGACTTCTACTCAGAAATCCCTGGATCCTACAATCAGACATAATCTCATTTACCCACTATGAAATGAGAATTCAGATTACTTGAAAGATGACTACCCAGCTTCATATTGAAAACCCCAAAGAAAAGGAATTCATTACCTAAGCACCCTGTTCTGGCCTCACTTTCTTCCCTTTCCAATCTTGACACTAAATTAACTGAGGTCAATAATCCACTTCCTTTTTCTCTTCAAGTCTCTCATCCTCTTACCCTATCACTGTCTATTCACTTTCAGTCACCACTCCCTGGATCTCCTCCATCGAATCCTGCCAAACAACATATACTGGGGAAGTCATACGGATGGTTGACGGGAACCATACAAACATGTCACCTAAAATCACTTGGGCTCTCACAGCTGTAAGGCAATCATTTCATTTTGCCCTTTTGGACTCACTATTATACTCCCCACCAGGTGTATTCCAAGACTTCCCAACTCTCCTCAAGCTTCCCACATCTCCTTTCAACTCACACTTCGCATTCTCACTTGCTCATCTTGTCTCTATCTGTTGGTTCCTTATCTGCTGCTTAAAAACACATCCATGCCTCACTAATTTTTTTTTTTTAAATTTATTTAACTTACATGTAGAGTGCATCATGCGAAATGCCAAGCTGGATGAATCAAGGGTCAGAATTAGGGTTGCTGGGAGAAATATTAACAATTTCCAATATACAGACGATACCACTCTGATGGCAGAAAATTAAGAAGTAAACTCTTGAGGGTTAAAGGGGAGAGTACAAAATCTGGCTTGAAGTTTAACATTAAAAAAGCTAAGATCTTGGCAACTGGTCCCATCCCATTCTGGCAAATAGAAGAAGAAGAAATGGAAGCTGTGTCAGATTTTATTTTCTTGGGTTCAAAGATGGTAGATGATGACAGTATCCTTGAAATTAAAAGATGTTTGCTCCTAAGAAGGAAAACAATGGCAAGTCTGGACAGCCTACTAAAAAACTTTATCTTGCTAATACCTTGATAATGTCTAAAAAGACATTATCTTGCTGACAGAGGTTCATATAGTCGAAACTATGGGTTTTTTTCCAGTGGCAATGGATTACCTTACTTAATTTGCCAGCAAATAAACTGTTGAATGGTTCCCATAGCATTCAGTTATGAGAGTTGGACTATAAGGAAAGCTGAGCACCATAGAACCTACACTCTCAAATCATGATGTTGGAGAAGACTTTTGAGAGTCCCTTATACAGCAGGGAGATAAAATGAGTAAATACTTAAAGAAATTAATCCAGGCTCTTCACTGGGAGGTCAAATACTGTAGCAGAAGTTTAAATATTTTGGCCACATTATGAGAAGATAGGACTCAGTGGAAAAGACCCCAATGTTGGGAAAGATTGAAGGCAAAAGTAAAATGGGATGGCAGAGAATGAGATGGATGGATAGTGGATGGATGGATGGAAACAACAAAATGAGCTTGGAGAGGCATGAAGATATAGTAGAGGACAGAAAGGCCTGGTGTGCTATGGTCTATGGGATCATGAAGAGTTGTTCAGGACTGAACAACTGAACAGCAACAAGAAATCATAAGGTGGCCTCCTCTGCTCCTACTGAGGGTAATTAGGCATCCAGCTAACTGACTGCAAGTACCTATTTCCTTTGCCAGAGTCCCATTAGGCTATAGCTCATTTCCCATTTCAGACTAGGAGATGGTCCCATGGCTCTTTCCAATGGGAATGCTAATTAAAAAGGCAAAGGCCAATGTGAGTTTGGATTTTCAAAATTATAACTGACTTGTCCATAGACCCATACTGACACAGAGCCCTTCTAAGTCACAAACTCCTAAGTCAGCCTTCAGTTCACAACCACAGTATGTCTCCCCCAACTCTAATGCTCCCAATAGAAGGCCCAGAAGAACAGTTTTTCTCAAAAGTATCGATGTAGAAAGTTTCTGAGTGAGACCTAGGATCCTCCTTTTCTGACTCCAGACCCAGTGTTCCTAGCACTGCACCCCAATGCCTGTCTTGCATGTAGGTTTTTGGGTGAGGGAGGAGCAGGAAGGGGAACCTTTTTTGGTAAGGCCCTCTCCCTTTGTGGATGCTCATGCAGCTTCCTAAGAGCTCTGTGATTGCCCAGAACTACCCCAAGTGGCAGGTACTGGGCCTGTCAAATCCTCTCCTGCCTTTCCCCATGACTTAGGTCTGCCACCCCGAGGGTCCTGTGGCCACTGCCCCCTGCCACATACATCTAACCCTAGGGAACCGCTCCCTTCCTGGGATCAGTGCCAAAAGGGGCAAAGAAGGTAAGTTCTGGCCACACTGGCAGCAGTCACCTCTCTGGACCTTGGCATGACCTGCCTATGGTAAGCTCAGCTGTAGCCCTAACCTCATCTGCCTCCATTCCTACTGTGCCCTCTGGACCCTTCCTCTATTGGGGTATAGCAGAAATGTCATAGGCTCTCAGAGTCAGAGACCTGGAAGCTGTAATCCCAGCTCAGTCACTTACCAGATGGGGACCTTTGGGCCATCACCTCCCCTTGATGGGCCTCAGTTTGCTTAACTTTGTTTCTGTAAAAGAAATGTTAGTAATTGCTAACTGTCATTTAGATAGTGTTGTAAGGTTTGAAAAGTGCCTCCTGAGCATTATCTCTGACCCTGACAACCACCTTCAGAGGTAAGTGCCATTAGCATCCCCATCTTTCTTGCCCACAGTCATACAACTGGTAAGTGTTGCAGGCTGCATTTCAACTCAGGTCTTCCTGATTCCAGGACCAGCACCTATCTACTATGTCACCCAGCTGCTCCTACCCAGCTCAACAGACAGAGCTACCCGATGATTCTGGGGGTCTGCACATGTGTGTGTGTGTATATATATATATATATATATATATATATATATATATATATATATATATATATATATGTATATATGTATATATACATATATGTGTATATCTATATCTATCTCTCTCTCTCCTCTCTCTCTCTCTCTCTCTCTATATATATATATATATATATATATACATATATATATATATATATATATATATATATATATATATATATATATATATATATATATACAGGCCTGAGAATACTCTCCATCTACCCCAGGCCACCAAGAAATGGCCAGTGAGAGGGAGCAGAGGAGGACTGAGAAACAGCAAAGAGCTGAGCTCTCACAGTGAAGGGAAAAGAAAAACACCCCCCCAACCCACCCTGTAATACTATTGCAGGGCAGTTGTTAGGAAAAAAGGAGAGTGTTGTCACTATCACTGTAGTTGTGATTAGCACTCAGCACTCAGTCTGAGTGCTAAAGCTAGAGTTTCTTGTGTTGCCAGGTTTTGAGCTTCAGCTTGACTCCTGTTGGGATTCATTCTGTCCAGGGCTGGATTCAGGCAGGAGTCTGGAGTAGACTTGGACTCAGCCTGGGGCACAGTCACACAGATCAGGTTTTAATTTGTGGCCAAGATTCAATGGCAATTTGTAGCCAGAATCAGGCATACTCAGGAGCAGGGTTTACGGCTTGTCTGTTTAGGGTTGGACTCAATCTGTGGTTAGAGTTAAGGTTCAATGCTCTGCCCTTTCTTGATTCTAGTTACGATTCAGTTTGCATCCAGGTTTGTGGTTCAGTTTGGTTGGGCTTAGGGTCAGGACTCACTTGGGGCATTCTGGGGCCTGAATCTAAGCTCAGCCTAAAGTTCAGATTGTACTATGGTTTATGTTCTGGGCTTGGACATTGGGCTATATTCAAAATCAGGATCCTACTGAGGCTGCAGTGGATTAGGGTTAGGATTTTTAAAATCAAGTAAAAGTAGAGGAAAGGTTAGGAAAAGAAAACTAAGGAACACAAGAAAATTATGAAAAGAGAATTAATGGCTTGGTAAAAGGGGCACAAAAATACCGAAGAAAATAACCTCTAAAAATCAGAATTTATATAAAAGTCTTCTAAATTCAGAAAGAAATAAAACACTAACAGGATAGGGAGGAGGGAGAGAATAAGGGGAGACATCTTTAGAGGGAAGGGTGAGGAAATAGGTTAAAAGAGGAAATAGATGTTTTGATTTAAGGGGATGGGGGGATGGAAGAGGGATCTTTGGAGTGGGGCTAGGTTAAGTAATTGGACAGCAAGACAGCAGGTAGAAGTGAAGTGGAGGAGTTAGTAGGGATCGGAAATAAGAGATATGCACAAACAAAATAAAGACCAGGAACAGAATTTGCTAGGGAAAGTATATGTCTGTATATGTATGTAGGTATGTGTACATAAGTATATGTGTATCTATATCTCTATATAAATATATCTGCACTTAATTGTAGCCTTTGGGGGGGTAAGGAAGGGAGAAAAAGGACAAAGTAAAAAGTGCACAACAGAGAACAAAAGAAAATTAGCAAGCAAACAAAGAAAATATGGAGCTCTCAACACAGTGCATAGTACTTATTATATAGGCTTTCTTGAAGTGGAAATTTATTGCTATATATTTTGAATCCTCTCTTATCTTTGGCTGTGCACATGACATGCTTTTTCCCCCTTTCTTATTATGTGTTTCAATTTCAATATTAAGTTTATAATATATTTCTTTTTCTTTTCTTACTGTGTATTTAAGTTTCAGTAATAAAAATAAAAACAGAATTGTCCAAATAGTAAAAGAGGTACAACCCCACCCCCACCCCAACCCCAATCACTGCCTTACTATGGTGGAGGGACTTGTATGACTCAATGAAACAATGAGCTATGCCATCCATGCAGGTTAGCTAAGATGGCTGGGTCAGAGTGCAGTGTTCTAACAAAAGGTGATCCACTGGAGAAGGAAATGGCAGATCACTCCAGTATTTTTGCCAAGAAATTCCCACGAAGAGTACTAAAATGATAAAAGAGAAGACATAAGAAGATAAGCTCCTCAGTTCAGAAGGCATCCAATATACTACTGGGTAAGGATAAAAGACAACCACAAGTAATTCCAGTACTGATGCTAAGCTAAAGCCAAAAGGAAATTTAGCTGCAAGTGTGTCTGGTAACAAAAAGAAAGTCCAAAGCTATAAAGATTAATATTGCCTAGGAACTTGGAATGTAATATCAATGAACCCAGGTAAACTGGATGTAGTCAAACAGAAGATGGAAAAGTTAAACATCAATATCTTAGGTGTCAGTGAGAATTGTGAAAAGAGCAAGCTGGTTTTTGAAGAGGCAGGGAAACTAGAGACCAAATTGTTAACATTTGCTGGATTATGGAAAAAGCAAAGGAGTTCCAGAAAAACATCTACTTCTGCTTCATTGAATACACCAAAGCCTTTGATTGTGTGGATCACAACAAAATGTGGCAAGTCCTCAAAGAGATGGGTGTATCAGATCAGCAATAACAGGGTTAATTGTCATCTAGAAAAAAGTATTTTCAGATCAAAATATCTAACACTGACCACTCTCTTGAACTCCATTACCATATCACACCTACCTGTTCACATCATCTCCTGTATGGTCCATAAATATATGAAATTCGACATCGCGCAAGAAAGGGTTCATCATCTTTCCTCCTCAACTTCCATCTCCCTCCAGACTCTCCTATTTTTCTCAAGGTACTAACATTCTCTAAATCAGAAGTGTCAAACATATGGTTCATTGGCTGAATGTGATCCATAACATTTCTGAGAAGTCAGAACAGGATTAAAAAGTATTGGGGAAATATTTTGATAAATAAATAAAATACAATAAAATATAATATCATATTTAAAAACAAAGCCCTTCCACAACCCACAGGGATCCTTCTATATGGTTTAGTTGCCCCAGTTTGTACTTGAGTTTGACACCATTGCTTTTAGTCATCAAGGCTCATAACTTTCGAATAATACTCAACTCTTTCCTCTCTTATACACCCCACATTTAATCATTTACTAAATCTTATCTTTTCTACTTTCCAGTCAAATAGCATGTATTAAATGCCTACTATGTGCCAGGTACTGAGCTAAGCACCGGGGATACAAAGGAAGGCAAAAGACAAATAATGCCTTAAAAATAGAATGACCTAATGATAAAAGAGGAACAAAAATTCACTGAAGAAAAGAATTCTTTAAAAAAAAACAGAATTGACCAAATGGACAAAGACATACAGATCTCAATGAAGAAAAGAATTAAAATTAGAATTGAGGAAGTGGAAGCTAATGACTACATGACACATCATAAAACAATAAAAACAAAGTCAAAAATGAAAAAAATTGAAATATCTTATTGGAAAAACATCTGACTGGGAAATTAGATCAAAGAAAGATAATTTAAGAATTACTGGACAACCTGAGAGCCATGATAAAAGAAAAAAAAACTTAGGCATTATATTTCAAGAAATTATCAAAGAAAACTGCCTTGGTATTTTAGATCCAGAGGTCAAAATAAAAATTTTAAGAATCCACTGACCACCTCCTGAAAGTGATGCCAAAATGAAAACTCCCTAGAATAATATAGCCAAATTCCAGAGCTCCCAAGTCAAAAAGAAAATACTTCAAGCAGTCAGAAAGAAACAATTTAAATATTTTGGAGTCACAGTCAGAATCACATAAGATTTAGCAATTTCCACCTTAAAGGAGTGGAGGGCTTAGAATATGATATTCCAGAAAGCAAAGGAGCTAGGATTACAACTAAGAATCACCTACCCAGCAAAACTGAGTATAATCCTTCAGGGGAAAAATGATGACTTTATGAAATAGAGGAATCTTAAAGAGTCCTGATGAAAAGATCAAAACTGAACAAAAATTCTGACATTCAAACACAAGACTCAAGAGAAGCAAAAAAGGTAAACATGAAAGAGTAATTATAAGGTTCTCAATAAACTATTTACATTCCTATATGAGAAGACAATATATGTAATTCCTAAGAACTTGATCATTATTAGAGCAGTTAAAAGGTTACACACACACACACACACACACACACACACACACACACATATATATACACAGAGAGAGTACAGATGTGAATTGGTTATGTTAGAATGATCTCTCAAAAAAATGAAGGGGTGAGAAAGAGAAATATACTGGGAATGGAGAGGTAGAATAAAGAAAAATTTCTCACATAAAAGAGGTGCACAAGGAATAGCTTTTACAATGGGAGGAGGTAAAGGGGATGGTGAGCAATGTTTAAACCTCACTCTCATCGGAATTGGTTCAAAGAGAGAATATATATGTGTACATGTATACGTGTATATGCACAGTGGTGTATAGAATTTACTTACCCAATAGGGAAATAGAAGGAAAAGGGGATAAGAGGGTGTGGGGATGATAAAAGAGAGAACAATTTAAGGGAGGCAAAATAGACTTTCGAGGAGGAATAGGATAGAAAGAGCCCAAGAAGAAGAAACAGAAGAAAATGAGATGAAAGGAAAAGCAGTTAGTTAATGAATGGGAATGGGATGAGTTCACCCATAAAATAGAAGCAAATAGCAGAATGGATTAGGAACCAGAATGAACAATATGTCATTTACAAGAGACACATGTGAAATAGAAAGACATACACACAGAGTTAACATAAAGGGTTGGAATAGAATCTAATATACTTCAGCTAAGCTAGAAAGCAGGGTGAGCAATTATGGTCTCAGACAAAGAAAAAGCAAAAAAAAAACATGGAGCTAATTAAATGAGATAGTCAGGAAAACTACATTTTGCTAAAAGATATCATAGACAATGAAGTAAAATAAAAAAAATTTACAGCACAAGTTTCTCTGATAAAGGCTTCATTTCCCAAATACGTGCTGAGTATAGAACTGAATCAAAAAATAAAATAATAAAAATAATAAAATAAAATAAAAAGCCATTCCTCCCAGTTGATAAATGGTCAAAGGATATAAACAGGCAGTTTTCAGAAGAAGAAATCAAAGCTATCTAGAGTCATAGGAAAACATGCTGTAAATCACTATTTATTAAAGAAAGGCAAATTAAACAACTCTGAGGTACCACCTCACAGCTATCAGAAAAGACAAATGGTACAGGGGATAATGTACTCTAATGAATTGTTAGTGGAGTAATGAATTTACCTAATCATTCTGGAGAACTATCTGGAACCATACCCAAAGGGCTATATAAAACCTTTGACCCAGCAAAATCACAACCATGTCTGTATCCCAAAAAGATCAAGAAAAAGGGAAAGGACTTATATAGACAAAAATGTTTATTTATAGTAGCTCTTTGTGGTGGCAATGAATTGGAAATTGACAGGATGCTTATAAATTGGGAAATGGCTAAACAAGATGATTTCAATGGAATACTATTGTGCTGTGGGAAATGATGAGGGGAGTGGTTTCAGAAAAACATGGCAAGTCCTATATAAACTGATGCAAAGTGAAGTGAGAAGAACCGAGATCATTGTGCATGGTAATAGTAATGTAATGATGATTAACTGTGAAAGATTTGGCTATTCTGATCGATACAATGATCCAAGACAATTCCAAAGGACTCTTGATGAAAAAATGCTGTCCACTTCCAGAGAGAGAACTGATGAATTCTGAATGAAAATTGAAGTATAATTTTCTCACTTTATTTTCTTTTTCTTTGAAATATGGCTAACATGAAAATATATTTTGCATGATTTCACATGAATAATTGATAATATATTACTTGGTTTCTCAGTGGATGTAAGAGGGCTAAGAGGAAGGGAGAGAATTTGGAACTCAAAATATTAAAAGAATGTCAAAATAAATATGTAAATGATGATTTTCAAAAGATATATATATATGTATATACATATACATACATATATATGGCACAAACATAAATTATATGAAACCAAGTGCCATTCCCCAGTGGATAAGAGACCAAAGGGTATGAACAAACTATTCTCAAAAAAAGAAAGAATTCCATCTATTCCAGGTGACAAGCGCTCCTTGTTATACAAATTAGTAATGACCATAAGAAAGAATGCTCCAAATCATGCACACATATATTCACACATTACATATCTCCCTTCCTGACCCCTCCCCCCACAACCATGTCCCTAGGCAGTCAGATAAACCTCCCCAAGGACACAAAGCTGTGAATGATGCTTAGTCCTATAATCAACTTCCCAGGCTTCCATGGTTGGCTAAGGACTAGTCAAGTGGCTGCTGATGAGGCCAGTTGCTAAGATACTGATTCCTCTGAGAGAATATTGTCCTTTCTAAATCTAGTTAAATGTGAGAGGAAATTCACTTTTTCGGCTGTCCAGTTGATCAAATTTGAATTTTTAAATAATATTTTTCAAAAGAAACATAAAACTACTGTGTACACTCTTTGACCATCTGCCCCCAAGATCCCCTGGATTCCTCTACAGATGCAACAGGTTAGTTTCCCTTCTTATTCTCTTTGTGCTTTTCTGAGGCAGACTGTTTTCCATAAATCAGGAGTTCATTTACCATACTTTAAACCAACACCCTTGCGCCTCCCCACCCTCACTCTCCCAGCAAATGCACATAGCTACATATATGGGAAGAACCAAGGAAAGCCAGAGGACAAAGAATACCTTTCCCAACAAATGCATTCTTGCCCAGGATCCAAATATTCTCTGTTTAGCCCAGGGCAGAAGCAACTATTTAAGAGGGTCTGAGGCTTCTCGCCTGTAACCTAAGCCATCAGTGGTTAATTCAAAAACTCAGCAGTTTAAAAAAAAAAAAACCCTGCTTGTTGGCCAAATCCATCCTTTCCTTCCCCACTCAGGGCTGGTTCCTACCTTCTAGCTGACTGCTCTAAGCCCTAAGGAACACATTCTAACTAGATCTGGGAATGTTCAATATCCCCACCCCCACCCCACTAAAGGAGACGCCTTAGGAGTTGGAGCTGGTAGTCCTGGCCTATCCTGACTGACCCTTTCCCTCAGGGCTCCCTGGTCCACATAGTGAGGTGGAGTCTACTGACTGCCAAGAGCAGCTAAGGGAGGGAAATCACGATGGGGAGGAACAGGGACGGAGGCAAAATGCACAGCTGGACTGAGGGTTGACCCAGGCAGAGGAGGCCAGGGTTACTGGGAACAGAAGCTCTGATCCCTTTTTGTAAAACAGAAGCACATAAAGTTGATCAATAAACATTTATTAACTTTATGCCTATTGTATGTCAGGCCCTGACCTCAGCAGCGGGCATGTGCAAAGCACTGGTTGTACAAAGTGCCCATCCTAAGTCTTCCCACACTATACTCTTCAAAGCCCTATTAAGTTATTTGCCCAGTAGGATTAAGATTCTGATTTTATGCTGGACAATAACATGTTTTTCTGAGACGTGCTGATCTAATGAAAACATTGTTTAAAAAGCAGGTGTTCAGATTCATAAGAATAATACCATCTTTCTCTTGCCATACAGAATTACAATTTGAAATAGCTTCTTTGCTTTGGTAGAAAGTCCACCTGAATATTTCCCCATCCCTTAAAAATAGAAATGACTTTCCCATTCCCCAACTTTCTTTTGGGTGCCAGTGCTCTGAACTGAGGGGCCATAGCTCCAGGACTCTCTTGAGCTAGGGTGGAGCAAGGACTCCTGAATCCCACTAGAACCTTCATACCCTACTCAATTCTTCCCTTAATAAGGCTCAGAACTTAGAAGGGGGTTCCATTCTCAGTTTTTCCTCACCAACTCATTTTACCAGAGCTCTGCTCAGCTGTTAGCCAGTTTAAGTGCTCAGCCATGTGGTCTTGTTTGAATGTATCACCCCCACTGAACCACAACAGAGCTCATTGGTCTTTGGATGTTTATGGTCACAAGTGTGGGGCAACTCACATGGCAGTTTGCTCCCTTCAGCATGGACCCACCTAGCTTTGTCACTGAATGGAACTGGAAATCTCAAATCCTGAAGGGGCTGCAAACCCCTGGACAGGTCACCAGACTGGGCCCTATTTACTGTCACCTAGGGAGAAGGCATTTTGTTTCTCTGCTCCAACCTATGAACTTTAGACTCTAGATCCCTAAAGTCCTCAACATTTGAATTAAGGAGTGGGGAACTGCCCTGAATCTGAGGTCGAACAAAGCCTGCACCATCTCCGACCTCCCTTCACTAACCATTCCCACCTCCTCCTACTCTGGCCCTCAACAAACACAAAACAACGAAGTACATTTATTAGAAGCTGAAATGCTATGAATGGTGATGTTCCCTCTCCCCTCCCCTCCTCACCTTTTTGATTCTCTTCTGTCTGCCCTTTGAGAAGAATGCCATCTTAATTTCTGAGTGGTTCTTCCCAACCATGTACCCTACCCCAAAATTAGTCAACAGCTTTCATAGTTAGGAATTTAATAAAAATCTCAAAAGTTTCTCCAGGTCCACCTGCCCATACCACCTCTTTTCCATTCCAGTTGATCACTGAGATTCCATTCATGAGGATGAGTTAGTGTGATCCTGGATGTGAAGTTGAAGAGTTATCGGATTTTAGTGAAGAAATTGAGAATGCGTGCGGATTCCTTTGCTGAACATGTTTTGTGAAAAACATTCCAAAATCTCAAGGTTTCCTCTCCAGCCCCTGTAACTATGACTTTTCTATCAGGAGACACTGCCAGATGCAAAACTTGGTAGGTATGGACTGTGAGTTTGGCTACTTGGGTCAAGGAAGGGTATTTCCAGATGGTGATCTTGTTTTGAGCATATCCATGGGTGCTGACCAGCTCATTGTTGTATCTGGGCTAGGACAGGTTAGTCACTTGGGAACCAGTATTGATGTGGTGGCAGGGCTGCTCTGTCAGCATATTCCAGAAGCGGATATACCCATCTAATGTCCCATCACCTGATAGGCCATATTGGAGGGAGACTACGAGATAGCTGTCACAACTACCACATGCTTGGTGTATTTATGGATAGGCCTTAAATTATAGAGGCTCCAGACCAGAACTATATTGTCATTTCCCCCGAGGCCAGCAGCTGGTGATCTGTGGACCACTTTAGCCCATATACCTCCTGCCTGCAATTTTGTGGCCAGCATTCGGACTGCTGGGGGGATGCCTGGATGTCTCTCTAGAAGATCGTTCTGTCTCGGCTTCCAGAGCAAATCTGGTTTGCATACCAGGTGAGCACATGAGCACACTGACTCTAGCTACGTGACCCTCCACTTTACACAGTATTTTGTCTGCAGTTGCACCCCAGATCTGTACCAAGTCTTTATTTGTGCCAACTGCTACCAAGTTACCGTGTTCAGACCAGCCCATGGAGGTCACGCAATCTCTTTCCATAGATAAGTTACACAGCTTGGTCACCTGGAATGTAGAAGCATTGAAGCACGCATGCTCTGGCCCACAGTGATGATGTTTAAGGAAAGACCAGTCCAACAGGTTCAGGTAGAAGTCATTTTGGAGTTCAGGGACCTCAAGGATTTTGAAAGGTCTTTGGGGGATTTTTCTGGTCAGTTTCTGTTGAGATGCTAGAAATGTCTGGCTTTTGTTACTAATGGGAGAGAAGATGTAAGGACAGGCTTCTTGGCTGGCATCAGGTTTCCAGCACTTAGTTATGTGAACATAAGTGAAGAGATTCTTTTTGTGTGATGTCCAAGGCTGCAGCCATAGGCCCCTCTGTCTTTGGATCCTGGACATTCTCAATCCCAGCTTCTAGTAGTTCATTCTTCAACAAGGCTGTATAGACTAGGTTAACTTTGCCATTGCCTGAGGTGGCCCTGATGGGGTGGCTGGGTGCTTGTGCTTAGACCCCAATTTCAAGACCACAATTCTCCTTATCTGCAAAACACTATCCCTGGCAGCTTCTCCCCAGCCCAAGGACACTATGCCTAGCAATTACTCATGAGTGGGCCCCAGCAAAACACTTCTCTCTCTCCCTAGTATAGTAAAAAGCTGTACCTGTAAGAATTCCACTGGATTGTCTGTACCAACTCCCTACCTTGTTACATACACTCTGGACTCTTCCCTATGTATACCTTAGGCTTTAGATATATGCATACTCCCTACATCTATCTTGTCAAACAAAACATTGTTGAGTGGCAGACTGGGCATTCTTCAGTCAGCCCTGACAGTTTATGTGGTAGGCCTAAAAACAATACCTCCCTGTGCCACCCCACCTTGGGCTTTTCCCAGTGAACTCTGAGTAAAACACCTTCACAGTAGATACAAAAGGTTCATGCTCCTTTGAAAACTGACCAATCCTTAACCACTCCCTAATCCCACCCCACATTACCTAGTTAGCATATTTGGTACCTTTCACCATTGTTTATCTTATATAATCTTTACCTCTACCTCTTTAAGGTCACAGGCTCTTTAAGAACTTTAGCTCACTGAAATGCATAACAATAAATCTTTGCTAACTTGACTTAAAGAATGCTTGAGTCTGTGAATTCATTCAAGACAAACTTGTCCAGTACTCCAGTCCTGGAAAGGTCCCTAAAACCGCAACATTCCCTAAACTGTATCAGCACCTTTGATTTTCTGTTTCTGCTTGGGTCTCAGGTTCATATAGTCTAAGGAAGTGCTTCAGATGGCTCTAGCTCTGGAGGGAATGAATCAGTCTCCATGGTTTTTTTTTTTTGTTTTGTTTTATTTTTTTTAATATAAATTTATTTATTTAACTTTTTACATTCATTTTCACAAAATTTTGGGTTCCAAATTTTCTCCCCATTTATCCCCTCCCCTATCCCAATACACCGAGCATTCTAATTTCCCCTATCACCAATCTGCCCTCTCTTCTGTCATCTCTCCCTTCTCTTGTCCCCATCTTCTCTTTTGTCCTGTAGGGCCAGATGACTTTCTATTCCCCATTAACTGTATTTCTTATTTCCTAGTAGCAACAACAATACTAAACAGTTGTTCCTAAAACTTTGAGTTCCAAATTCTTCCCATACCTCCCTCCCCACCCATTCCCTTTGGGAAGACAGGCAATTCAGTATGGGCCATATCCCTGTAGTTTTGCAAATGACTTTGATAATAGGTTGTGTAAGACTAACTATTTCCCTCCATCCTATCCTGCCCCCCATTGTTTCTATTCTGTCTTTTGATCCTGTCCCTCCCCAAGAGTGTTGACTTCAAATTGCTCCCTCCTCCCATTGCCCTCCCTTCCATCATCCCCCCCCCCTGCTTATCTCCTTCTCCCCCACTTTCCTGTATTGTAAGATAGGTTTTCATAACAAAATGAATGTGCATTATACTCCTTCCTTTAGTCGAATGTGATGAGGGTAAATTTCATGTTTTTTTCTCAGCTCTCCTCTTTTTCCCTCCACTAAAAAGTCTCCTGCTTGCCTCTTGAATGAGAGATAATTTACCCCATTCCATTTCACCCTCTTTCTTCCCACTACATTTCTCTCTCACCATTTACCTTAATTTCTTTTGATATGGTCCCATCCTATTCAATTCACTCTGTGCTCTCTGTCTCTGTATGTGCATGCATGTGTGTATGTGTGTGTGCGTGCACACCTGTACATGTGTGTGTGTGTGTGTGTATGTGTGTGTGTGGTCCCACCAACTACCCAGATACTGAAAAGTTTTAAGAGTTACAAATATTGTCTTTCCATGTAGGAATGTAAACAGTTCACCTTTGGTAAGTCCCTTATGACTTCTCTTTGCTGTTTACTTTTTCATGCTTCTTCTCATTCTTGTGTTTGAAAGTTAAATTTTCTTTTCAGCTCTGCTCTTCTCATCAAGAATGCTTGAAAGTCTTCTGTTTCATTGAAAGACCATATTTTCCCCTGTATTATACTCAGTTTTGCTGGGTATGTGATTCTTGGTTTGAGTCCCAGTTCCTTTGACTTCTGGAATATCCTATTCCACACCCTTGCTAGATCTTGCGTCATCCTGATTGTATTTCCACAATACTGGAATTGTTTCTTTCTAGCTGCTTGCAAGATTTTCTCCTTGACCTGGGAGTTCTGGAATTTGGCCACAATGTTCCTAGGAGTTTTTCTTTTTGGATCTCTTTCAGGCGGTGATAGATGGATTCCTTCAATACTTATTTTGCCCTCTGTTTCTAGAATCTCAGGACAATTTTCCTTGATAATTTCATGGAAGGTGTTGTCTAGGCTATTTTTTTGATCATGGCTTTCAGGTAGTCCCATAATTTTTAAATTGTCTCTCCTGGATCTATTTTCCATGTCAGTTGTTTTTCCCATGAGATATTTCACATTCTCTTCCATTTTTTCATTCTTTTGGTTTTGTTTGGTGATTTCTTGGTTCCTCGTAAAGTCATTAGACTCCATCTGTTCCATTCTAATTTTGAGAGAACTATTAAATTCAGTGAGCTTTTGAACCTCTTTTTCCATTTGGCTCATTCTGCTTTTGAAAGCATTCTTCTCCTCATTGGCTTTTTGAACCTCTTTTGCCAATTAAGTGAGCCAATTTTTCAAGGTGTTATTTTCTTCAGCATTTTTTTGGGTCTCCTTTACCAAGGTATTGACCTGTTTTTCATGCTTTTCTTGCATCTCTCTCATTTCTCTTCTCAGTTTTTCCTCCACCTGTCTAACTTGGTTTTCAAAATCCTTTTTGAGCTCTTCCATGGCCTGAGCCCACCGGACATCCACCTTGAATGTCTGGAATACACAGACCCCAACCTCCACGTCTTTCCCTGATGGCAAGCATTGTACTTCCTCATCAGAAATGAAAGGAGGAAGGAACATCTGTTCCCCAAGAAAGTAGCTTTCTATGGTCTTATTTTTCTTCCCTTTTCTGGGCATTTTCCCAGGCAGTTACTTGACTTCTGAGATTTCTGTCCACGTCTACCTAGATCCACCCAGCTAGTGCTTGGGGTCTGAGATTCAAATGCTGCTCCCCAGCCTCAGGGCTTTCAGTGGTGGGCAGGGCTGCTATTCAATGTGAGATTAAGTTCTGGTGCTGGGGTGGGGGCAGGGCTGCCTCCCAGGCTCAGTTCCCGGGCCACTGCTGCCTCTGCCTCTGCTGCTGCTTCTACTGCTACCTCTGCCACTGCCTCCCTAGGGGACCTGAGTCACGGAGACATCCCGCTCCCCTCTTGGCCAGCCCAGAAGTCTCTCTCACTGACCTGTAGCACCTGTGGGTGGAGGGACCTTTGTGGCTGCCGGAGATTCTGTCCTTGAAGCCTGCTCGGATCTACTCCTCTCAGGGCCCTCATGGCCAAGGCAGTGCAGGGGTGGGCTCCACTGTCCGGTGCGCCATGGACCTTTGGTGCCAGTTTTTCACGGTCTCTGGAATGGAAATCTCCTCCACTGTGTTGCTGCATGGCTTGCACTGCTCCAGAATTTGTGGGGAGTTCTTTTTAAAGGAAATTTATGGGCTTTGGATTCGAAGCTAGCATACGTGAGTCTTTCTATTCCACCATCTTGGCTCCTCCCCTGTTTTTTTTTAAAGAGGACATTGGAGAACTGGGAAGCGCCAAACTCCAATTCATGTTAGCTCCACATCAGTCAAGTCTCCTAGGATCTCCTGAGGCTTTTCCTGTGGTCTCATCCTGAGGCAGGTCAGGACACAACCTTTGTTCAAGTTCACTCAGGGTAAGGAACTTACATCTAAAGTTGGAGGTCTAACAATGGAATTGGAAATGGCAGAATAGACTAAGACAGACAGATGGACACATGATGAATGGACCCACATATAAACAGAGTCACACATTGCAGGTATTCCTACTGTGAAAAAAGATCTATGGACTGAGGCAGCCTGGGATTCCAGTGCTGGATCCAGGAAGGGGGATGTTCAAGATCAGTCTGAGAAAAAAGATGCCAGGTGAGATCTTGGTTCTAGAGGGGAAAAGCCAAGATCAATCTGTGAGAAACCTTTTAGAATCTCTGTCCTGGGGGGAATATCTAAAGTCAGTCTGGGATGACTGTCATCTCAGTATGTAGAGAAAGTGAAGTTAGAGTAGCTTGGCACTCAGAGCCTGAATTCAGGAGTTTAGATGGCCTAAAATAAGTCTAATATGGGACACCTTTTGGGATCTCAGTCCAGGGGAAAATGGTCAAAGTGAGTCTAGGAGGAGAGTTCTTTTATGATCTCAGTGAAGGCTGCATGAAGGCAGGTTGTGACTCAGGGCCCACAAAAACCAACAGCCAATCTCAGTCTGAGAAGAGACACTTTGGGAGATCTTCATCAAGGAAGATGGAGAAGGGCTGGAGTGCTGTCCAGGAAAGAAGGCAAGGACACAAAGTGACTTACTGACTGTTGGTACTCAGTGTAAAAAAGCAAAGCCTTAGGGCCAACTTAGGATTTCAGGGCCTTGATTCACCAAGCTGATCATCAGGTCAGCCTCTGGGAGATATCTTTCAGGATCCTAGTCCAGAAAGAAGGTTGGGCCAGAGCTCAAACTGGTGATATCTCTGCCTTTGGTGGTAGAAGAGATGAGGTTAAGTCTGGGAGAACAGATCTTTTGAGAGATAGGTTGGGGGAGGAGGCAATTTACCCCTAATGAATAGCCCAGGAGGAGATGTCGCAGTCTTAAGGGAATGGCCTGGATATGTCCAGAAAACGAGGGTTTTCCTAAACTCTATCTGGAGGTCACCCTCAGGCTAAGAGCCAAGATCATTTTAAGAAGGGACACTGTTGCAGAGATGCCTTGGGAACACCTTGAAATGGAAGGGGGAATGGACAGGAGGTACAGCAGAGAGGGACCAGTATAAAGACCTGGGTCCCCTAGTCTGCCAGGGACTGCCTCAAGGCAAAGACAGAGGAGCACTCCTGGGCAGGGAACCAAACTGAGGTCTTTACTGGAAGGGCCAACAACTAAAGTGAGAGACTAGCTCCTGGGGGACAGCTTGTGCTCACTGGTCAGCCAAGGGCCAGACCTCCGAGGGGGTTCAGTGAGGTGGGATCGACAGGAAGGGACAAGGAAATCTCACACCCAGGCCTCAGGGCAGCCACTTCTGTGCCCCACCCCAGGTATTCAAGATGGCAACACAGCTCTCACTGAGGTAATGCGCATCAACCCCCTTACTCAAGATGGCAGTGTCCTCCCCTTCTCTTCTGACTTCCAGAACCCTCTGGGTGGGGCACAGTGCTGCCGTGATAGATCCCCAGCTCTTAGGAACCCAAGAAGGGGGAGGGGAGGGGAGAAAAAGGGGAGGGGAAAGGCTAGAAGCTGGAGAACAATGTCTCTAAAGAGCCCAACTGATCAATTTTCAGGGAAAAGGGGAAAAGAAAAATATAACCCAGTGTGATTGTACTGATGAAGTTTGGTTCCAGAGAAGACCTTTTCAGAGTTGGGGGACTATGGATAAGGAACATGGAATATACTGTCAGACTTAGAATATGTGTTGGTTATTATCACTAAAACTTCTCCCCTGCCCCCTTTTTCAAAACATCCTTCTTAAAAGAGTCCTTTAGAGAATCCCTTAAGGCAAGGGGAGAAGGAGATATTCAGACATGAAGATGAAATAAAAACAAGACATTAACAGTACATAACAGATTTAGCTGCTTAATCTGTCAGTGCTCTGGGCAAATTTAGCACTACATAAGGTGCCCCAAAAGTCTTAGTGCGGTTTAAATTAAAACTTTTGGGATACCCTGTGTAAGTGGAAAAGATTCACCCCATTATCCCAATCTTATTAATATAAAAGAGATCTCTCCCTCCTCTCTCTCTCTCTCTCTCTCTCTGTCTGTCCTCCCTCCACTTATGTGCGTGTGTGTGTGTGTGTGTGTGTGTGTGTGTGACAGGAATCTGGTGCATGTGTAGATCACATCAAACCCCCATTACATCCATAAATATGCATATATATGTATGGAGAGAGAGAGATAGCTAGACAACAGAAGTTATTACTGCTGCCTAAGCTTGTTTCTGTCAAATGGACATGTATGTGTTGCATTTAGCATTTCTTTTCTGAATATAAAATAACTCCCTATCCCCCATTCCTGATTCATATTTTTATGCCCAGGCCCCTACTCCAAACCATGAGGCAGCCATGTTGTGTAATGATGGTGCACTGGACCTGAAATCAGGAAGACCCAGGTTCAAATCCTTCCTCAGATAATTATCAGCTTTATGACCCTGAGCAAGTCACTTAAGTCTACCTCAGTTTCTTCATCGGCAAGATGGAGGTAATAACTAATAGGTGTGTCCTTACAAATGGGATAATACATCCAAAGTCCTTTGCAACCTTTGTTGTTCAAGCATATCTTACTCTTTGTGATCTCATGGACTGTAGCATGCCAATACTGTCCATGGGGTTTTCTTGGCAAAGATTCTGGAGTGATTTGCCATTTCCTTCTTCAGTGAATTAAGGTAAACAGAGGTTAAATGACTTGCCCACAGTCACACAGCTTGGAAGTGTCTGAGGTTGTATCTGAACTCAGGTCTTCCTGAATTCAGGCCCAGCACTCCATCATATTTACAACCTTAAAGCTCTGTAAAACAGACTGACAAAAAACCAAGCCACTGTGATTAAGTGATCTCATGTCTCAGCACCTATTTCCTAGTCAGTAACTTCATGAGGTTGGACTCAAGTTTTTCTAAGACCTCTTGTAATTCATGGAATCACAGATTTAGAGCATGAAAGGACCTGAGAAACTGCATCTAGCTCCATAAATTTACATATAAGGAAACTAAGGGAAAAACAAAACTGAGAGAAGGCATGTGAAAATACTATGTAATATACTGACTATATTGTAAGGCATTAGAAAACATCCCTCCCCCCACATGCATATTTTGGTGATGAAAGGGCTTGACCAACAACTTGGTAGAATTATTTGAAGGTTCAGAGGAGAGGTCAGTAAACTGGCAGCAAGCTTGTAGTACGGTGTGAGTAGTGGGATAGAAAAGAGGAGGAATAGGAGAAGACAGAGGGGGAGGCTGAAGGCAGGGCCTGGGGTTGGTCTTGGCTGTGAACTAGGTCTGGGAGCCTAGCCAAAGCACTTGGGAGTCTCCTCAGTGAAACAAAGCTGCTTAGACTCTAGACCAGGGGACCTTCACATTTTGGGGGTTGTGAGCCCCTTGGGCAGTCAGTCTGATGAAGCTGATGGACCCATTTTCAGAATCACATTTGTTCCCTACATTTCCTAATTGGAGATGCTCAAGGTCATTTAGGAGAAAGGAACATGTAATTTCTATCCTGCTCCATCCAAATTCACAGAACTGCTGAAAATCATCCATGAACTCCTTGGACAGTAGGGTCTATGCATCCTGCGTTAAGAATCCCTGGACTAGATTGTCTCTGAGGTCTTTTCCAGTAACATTTCCAACTGTCATTTTTGCCCTCCTCTTTCATTACAAAGAGGGGATGACCAGTTGATAATATCATATGAGAGGTGGGGCAGAGGATCTGGGATGGGGGTCATGGACCTTGGAATGGAAGGAAAGAGAGAGAGAGGGAAAAAAGGAAAGAGGGAGGAAGAGATGGAAGAAATAAGGAAAGAAAGAAGAAAGGAAAAGAGAGAGGATGGGAGGGGAAAAAGGAAAGAATCATTTATTTAGCACCTACAATGTGCTCTATACCCATCATCAGAGTGAGTTAGGAGGGTGTCAACATCAAGCATGTAAAGACTTCCCCTGCAGAATGGACAGATGAGAACAATTTGTTCCAATGGCCATGAAGGGGCTGAAGCAGGTACTGTGGAGAGCTTAGAGCTTGGTCAGGTATCAGAGTGCCAAAGACATCCGTAGCATGGCTGGCCCCAAGCCATTGCCAGTCATCTTGACTTTTGTCTTACCACTCAACTTCAATGACTGGAAGAGAGAGTGAGGTTGATGACTTTGTGCAACTGCCTCACTTAAATCAAGTTCATAGGTTAAGTCATTGCTCCTCTTCAAAAATAGAGGACGAACAGCACCAATCAACAGCATAAAGAAATGTAATGTCAGTTACCAAGAGGAACTGGCAGGAGATGATCTGGTGTCCCTGCAGACTGATCTCCCTGCACACATTGTACTCCCACTTCCCATAGAGAGCAGGGAGCATTTTTCAGAAGGATGGCCTTGTGTTCAGCAACATCCTGAGCTACCAAAAGACACTTTCTGATTGTACATCATATTGTATTGACTACGGCAGCAATATAGACTATTTTTTGTTGAGAAGATATTTGTCAATAAGTTTTAAAAGAGAAACACTTTTCTGGTTCATCTTCAGCCTAGAAAATTAAAGGAAGAGAACATTGAGCATTTTGGGGAATTCACGATTTTACATCTAATAAGGAGAGGAAGTAATGTAGTGTGGGGTTTTATAGGGCTGAACTTGGTGCCTGGGAAACCTAAGTTCAAATCCAGCCCGTCATACTTTTAGCTGTGTGATCATAAGCACTCAAGTGTTTTATGTGAGGGAAGTGATACCTGTAATCCCTCTGGAACAGAGATGGTGGGAGGAGCCATTGAGATAATGTACATAAAATAGTTTAAATGTGAGAGATCTCAAGCATTATAGTCCTTAGGACAAGGTTTAGCCTGTGGGAAGTACTATGGGTTCTCAAATAAATAGCTTTTAGATTTGTTGGCTTGATTCTTAGCTTCTTTTAGGCCCTGGAGATACATCCAACTTACTTGTCAAATTTAAGCCCTTTTTCAAGGCTGTACAAGTTTCTACAGTAAACATTGTAGTAGCTGTGTCTTTGATCAACTTCTGTTGGCCTCCTAAGCCCCAGAGCACTGGTAGAAGGCTTCTCAGATGTCATCCACCCTCAAAGAAGTGGATTTGACCTACTGATCAGTTTGCTATGGAGACCATTGAATGGACCTAGTACCTAATAAGTGACCCTGTGCTTGTTCCTTTAGCTTTACCCCTCCTCTTCCCACTGGGTAGGTGGGTGTCATTTAGCTATACGCCCCAGGTAACTAACTTGAAATCTAAGCCTCAGTTTTGTAGTTCAGGGTAATCCTTTTTGGAGTTGTTAAGCCCATGGGTCCACTTTGCTTCCCAACTTTAACTCCAACCCTAACAGTTCCCAGTTCACTTTAGGAGAAAAATTAACATCCCAATATTTTTTACAAATATCGCTAGAGTCTTAAGCAACAGAGAATAGATCCTTACAATGTCTCTCAGTTTCTTGTGAGCTAATTTACATGTCTTCATTTCAGGCAGATGCCAAAGAGATGTGCTTTCTAATGAGATGTAGTTGAGGAAGGTCTCATTTGGATCTTTCTTGTGTCCTGTGTCTGTCCCTCTCTGTCAGCCCTATAAGTCTTCCTGGTTCTGTGATATTCCACATGCCATGCCAAGGGAGTGGGGAGAGCAAGGCAGGGAGAAGAGAACAAAGAGCTTATTTGCCAATGGAGCCACCATTTTATCTTTGCAGCAGAACCTTATGCAGTTCTCGGTGAGGCCTCATCCAAGATGCCCAGGGATGATTCTCCTCAGTCACAACTGGAGTGTACCAGGGCTCCTTCTGACTATTCAAGTGAGACTTTTGAGTACTTCACAGAAAAGGAGGATTGTGTTCATCCTTCATTGCTGAAGAAAACCATGCCATCAGAGAAATGACGATGTGACTTGCACTTGACTCTGTTTTGAGGGAGGGAGGGCTTTGCAGGTCACCAGCCTCACTTTTCCTCCTGAACCATCTGAATCCAGAGATCAGATTTTCATCAGGATGACTGGAGATGACCCAGGATGCACTGGGAGATCTTGGGCCCTTTAGGCCAAGGTCTTTGCAGGTACTCACTTAGGGTGAGGTAACGCCTATTCATTGAATAGGCCTGTTTACAAAGTAGCCAGGTCATGGTGCCTTTAATGAGGCCATGAAAAAGAAAGCTGAGGCTTACGTAAGTGAAGTGACTTGTAAAATGTCACATGGGAAATTTTGAGAAGAGCTGGATTTGAATCCACAAATTTTGAAATGAAATCCCTTCCTCTCCCTGATACTGCACTCTCTCCTCCTAGTTGGTATGTGCTCAGGAAACAGGCTATGTTGAATATTTCTGTACAATGAATGTAATTACCAAAAGATCTGCTCCAAGAAAATGATGGCATGCATTTTAAGACCAGATAGGAGTGACTTGGGGTAATTTTCTATCTGGGATAATCCATTTCCATGGACCATTCTTTCCATTAGCACCAGTCATTGGGATTTGTCTGTCAGGATAATTCCTCAGTATCTCTCGTGACAGAGGAGAGAAAACAATGATGAGGCATAGCCATATAATGGACTTCAGCTAAATTTAGGGTTACTTGAGCAAAGAAGCTAACCATTTCTCCATCTTCTTAGGAAACAGACAGGGGAAACGGATTCACACAGCACCTCGGGATAGAAACTATTTGCTTGCAAGGGCTCCGAACCCTACAACAGGCTAACAACAAGGTTCTGGGCCTTTCATTAATCAGCAGTTTGGGTTTAGGTGTACTCTCCAGCCTGGAGGGAGAGTTTGGAATGAAAGAACATTTTAAAAAAATGATGGTGATCTTTTCTTCCCTTACTACCACCCCAGTAACATCTTCCCATCCTCAACAGCACCTTCCATGGTAATAGAGATGTATAGTTCAGCAAAAGAAACCAACAGGTTAGCCATTTCTAACAACGCATTTGCCATTCTGGGCCTCTGGTTCTTTGCCATCTCTCCTGAGTAGTGAGACCCTGCTTCTTTCTCATTCCAAGTAGTTGGCCTCCTACTGGACTTTCCAATTCAGGGGTTGGGGGGGCTCCTCCTCCCATTGTGGCCAAAGAGGAAGCCCTCTTTATGTTTGTCCTTCGTTCTGGAAGAGGACCATGTCATCAAGGTGATGACATGATTTGCAGTTGACTTTGATTTGAATGAAAGAGGGCTGTACAAGGTCACCAACCTCACTTTCTTCTCCTAAGCCATCTGGGTCCAGTGGCATGATATTCATCAGGAAGACTGGAGATGGCCCAGGATACAATGTGAGAGGGAAGCCCTCCTATACAGGGCTGGATGTGTTGTGTTTTTTATTATGTCTCAAATAGCATATTGAAGTATTGTTTGGTGCCTCAGATCTAGCATATTTATGTGGTCTCATCACTGGGTAGGGTGTCCTCAAGAAATCAAGAGTGACCTTAGAGTCCATAGTGCCCTCCATGGTGTCATCCTAGAGAAACAGGGAAGAACCCTAACACCCCAAATATATCTTCTTTAGCCTGTTATAACCCTTCAAATTCAGTTGTTAGAGATTGCTACCTTGGGCCTTGAAGGAAGGCAAGAACAAAAAGGTATTTATTGGGTGCTTACTATGGGCATTGACCATAGAAACTGCACATAGAAAAGCAAACCAGGCCCTGCTGTCCAGGAGAAGTTCACACTCCAATGGAGGAGGCTGCCAAGAGAGGATTGGTTAGGTTCTGAGCACACTGAAAGGCATTTTGGTCCTTGGGATGCAGAGGTAAGCTCGGGGGGCTGCAGCCTTCTTTAGTTTCCTGAAACTAATGATAATACCTTATGGGTTTCTGATGTTGAAGCATTGGATGGTCTCCAAGACTTTGGTGGCAAGAGCCTTCTTTGTGAGGTCTTCAGTAGCGAACCCCATACCATGGTCAGCCAACATTTCACTGCTCTAATTTAGATGAGTCACTGAACCCACTGGACTCTGCTACTCTAGAAGAAAAATTGAATCGAAAGTGGATCCAGCTCCTCAAGGACAAAGAAAGACACTGCACAACCCCAGGCCTAAATGTGCACCTCTGGTGAACTCTAGACATTGTTACTGGCTCTTCCTTCTGTCACCAAAGAGAACATGTCTCATGCCTCTTCTTCCTCAAGTCTGGAAGTCAATCATCACTTCCCCAACTCCTGCCCCAAGTGTTCCCTTCTCCAGGCTAAACAGATCCCTATATGGTCCTTTACTATCCTGGTTGTCCTCCTCTGGTCACTCTGCAACTTATCAGCAACCTCCCTAGATCATGGTGCCAAGAAGGGAAATCAGGGCTGCAGACTAGTCCAGGGTGGGGCATGGCAGGTCTCTTATCTCTTTTAATTCAGTCCAAAGTCACATTTGCTTTTTAGATTGCCAAAATATATTCCTGACTTGGTTTGAGCTTGTGATCCACCAACACCCCAGAGATTTGTCAGATTGACTGCTGTTTAACCATGTCTCTCTGCCACCCTCCCCCCAGATTTGTAAAGTTGGTTTCATGGGAACCCAACTGCCATACTCTATCCTTATGCCTTAGCAATGTCACCATCTTCTTAGCCCAGTGTTCTAGGCTGTCAGAACTGGATCTGGACCCTTTCAAAGAGGCTGCTAACTATTTCTCCTGACTGTGCCATCTGCACGGAGGATTGGCTTACCTTTTCAGTGAAGCCTGGACAAAAGGTTTTAATGGCACAGATCCAAACATAGATTCCCTAGGGCAGACCATTGGAGACTTCCTTCCAGGTAGATGTGGAAGCATTAATGGTTCGACTCTGAGCACATCCATTTCTCCCCCTCTGACTCCATTTCATTGGACTCCATCCTAGCCTGGTTCTTCCATCTTTTCCTCAAGGACAACATGAAAACCTTTGTCATAGTCATTGCTGAAGTCCAATTGAATTATACCTGTAGCATTTCTCAAATCTATCCTATCATGAGAGAAATGAGATTATAGTAGCATGCATGACCCTTCCTTGATGAAACTCTTCAGTTACCCAGACTTTGATGAAAAACCTTTCATCTATAGGACTCTCTGCTTAGTACTGAGGAGATTGAGATTAGCCAAGAAATGGTTGCTACCCTCTGGAAACTTCAGTTCTTGGGGGAAGGACAATGAAGAAGGATAGAGTGTGTTCTTTACTCTACACTGCAGTGCTACTCTATTGGCACCAAAGTCCCGGGCTTCAATAGCATTGAATTTGGAGACTGAGAACTTAGGTTCAGTTATCAGTTATCAGGAGCATTGCAATGAAGACATGGTGCTTGAGCCCAGGAGATCTGGGTTCCAGTCTTGCCTCAAACACATAATTAAGCTGTGGGAAGTGACTCCAATGCAAGCATTAGCTAGTGTTTCTTGTACCCTAAACTCTGGTCTGTGGTGCAGGAGGACCTGCTTTTGTCCACTTGGAAGCAATCTTTATTGCCATCAAAGTCCCTGCCCTCTTCCCCCATCAACCCCAGAATTGTACTTGACCTTGTGCATGAATTTTGTACCAGATTGACTCATGATTAAACTTCCTTAAATTGAGCAAGGAATATGATCAGTGAGAGTATGGCAAACACCATGGTGTCTCATTTTCTCCATCTGTTTTGTTCTGGGTAAACGTGAGGTATGTGTGTTCCTGCTGTGCATGCAAAACCGTATAGTTAATGTTGAAATGGATAGCTTTGCTCTGCTAAGTTTTCAACAAAATAAAGACCCTTTCTTCCAGCAAAGGGAAACTCACATTCCAGTAATTATCTTTCCCAACTCCCATCTCTCTGACCTTAGGTAATGTTAAGCAGATGCTCATTAGAAGGCATCACCTGTTCTTAACACACGAAATGGTGCCACTAATCCCAGCTCCAACATGGCTGGAAACACCACTTCGTTTATGAGAAAAAAAGCATCGTTTGCTTGTGTGATTTTGTAAAACAGTAAAAGTTTGGATTTGGAAACACAGAGCAAATCCCACGACAATGAAGGTGTGCCCAGGGATTGTAGTGTGAAATTTAAGGAAGAGACCAGAAGTAGTCTATATTTCTTCTTTGTAGATAAACTCTGACATTTTTGAGCTGAGAGGGATCTGGGAAATCATCCAATCCAAACTTCTTGTCCTATAGATAAGGAAACGGAGCCCTGAGAAGTTCAGTGACTGGATGATGGTCAGGTAGATAATAAATTTAACCCATAGAGCAAGGAGTTGCAGTGGATGAAGAAAGGGATTTGAAATCAGGAAGCTCTGAATTCACATGCTCCCTAAGATACTAACTGTATGACCCCGAGCAAGTTAGTTCACCTCTCCCTGTACCTCGGTTTCTTCATCTGTAAAATAAGGAAAATAATAGCACTTACTTATAATGTAAATTCTAATTATCATTATCAGTATCATTACTGTCATATTATAACTTTTAAAAAACCATATATAACAGCAGCTAAGGTTTTCACATACAATCCTCTTCTTTGTTCTTTTTATATATCAAAACATTTGTGTTTGTCAATGATTAAATTCAAAAAAAAAAGAAAAATTTTAATATATAAAAATTCTACAGCTTTTTACTGGGCAATTCCATGACTAAGAATATACCAGAAAAAAAGTCAAAGACAAAAACAAGTCCCTTTATACCAAAATACTCGTAGAACTCTTTGTAGTAGCAAAGAATTGAAAACAAAGGGAGTGTCCATTGAATACAAAGGAATAAGTAAGTAGGACTTGGTGAATATAAACAGGCAGTTCTGAAGGGAAGCAATTCAAGCTATCAGTAGTAAATTTAAAAAATGCTTCAAATCAATAATCATTAGGTAAATGCAAATGGGGGCGGAGCCAAGATGGCGGAATAGAAGGACGCAAGTTTACGAGCTCCAACCCACAGCACATAGAATTAATGTAAAAAGAGATCCGCATAACTTCTGGACCACTGAAAGGGGTACAGAAACGGAGTGGAAGAGATTTCCATGCCAGAGAGCCCTGGAGACTCGTCCCCAGGGTCCGTCACGTCCTGGAAAGCGGACCCCACCCCCAGCGCTGCCCTGGCCACGGCCCCAGAGAAGCTGACCTGAGCAGGCTTCAGGGACGGAAGCTCCGGCAGCCGGGAAAGTCCCTCCGCCCACAGAAGCTACAGGTCAGTGAGAGAGGCTGGGCTGGTGGAGGGGAGCAGAATGTCTCCGTGACTCAGGCCCCCTCGGGAGGAAGCAGTGGCGGCAGAGATGGGGGCAGGAAGCAGCGGAGGCAGAGGCATGGGCGGCAGTGGAGGCAGCAGCGGCGGCGGCCACCCGGACTCCCTCAGCAGCAGGCAGGATCCTCATTACAGAAGGTCTCTGCATAAAAAACCTGAGGGAGCTGAGCCTGCGAGACAGCCCTGCCCCACTCTGCTCTGTTACTCAAGGCCTCTGCATAAAGCCCCTGAGGGAGCTGAACCTGGGAGGCCAGGCCCCCCCACACTCCCACCCTCTCCGTTCCTGAAGGTCTCTGCATAAAGCCTCTGAGGAGGCCGAGCCTGGGAGACAGCCCTGCCCCCACCCCAGCACCAGAACTAAAGCTTGCTGCGGAAAGCCCATTTGAACCTCAGACCCCAAGCACTAGTTGGGCGGATCTAGGCGGGGGTGGACAGGAATCTCAGAAGTCAAGTAACTGGCTGGGAAAATGCCTAGAAAAGGGAAGAAAAATAAGACTATAGAGAGTTTTTTCCAACAAATGCAAATGATCCCGACCTTCGGATCTGATGACGAGGACGAGGACGTATTCTTGCCATCGGGGAAAGATGTGGAGGGTGGGGCCTCAGTACCCCAGACACCCCAGGGGGATGTCAGGTGGGCTCAGGCCTTGGAAGAGCTAAAAAAGGATTTTGAAAAGCAAGTTATACAGGTGGAGGAAAAGCTGGGAAGAGAAATGAGAGACATGCAAGAAAAGTGTGAAAAACGGGTCAATACCTTGGTAAAGGAGACCCAAAAAAATGCTGAAGAAAATAACACCTTGAAGACTAGGCTCACTCAATTGGCAAAAGAGGTTCAAAAAGCCAATGAGGAGAAAAATGCTTTCAAAAGCAGAATTAGCCAAATGGAAAAAGAGGTTCAAAAGCTCACTGAATCTAATAGTTCTCTCAAAATTAGAATGGAACAGATGGAGTCTAATGACTTTACGAGAAACCAAGAAATCACCAAATAAATGCAAATGGAAACAATGAGGTTTCACCTGACACCCATCAGACCTGCAAAGGTAGCCAAAAACAGTAGAATAACAGTTGTTGGAAGGGCTTCAGGAAAATAAGGACACTACTAATGATTGGTGGGTCTGCAAATTGGTTAGTAATTCTGGAGAGCATTCTGGAACTAGGTTCCAAAAGTCGCCAAACTGAAGGTACCCATTGACCTGGGATTATACCCCAAGGAGAGCAAAGAGAACGAAAAGAGATACATGTGCCCAAGAGTGCTATCAATTGGGGAATGGTTGGACAAAACATGGTATATAAATATAATAGAATATTATTTGCCATAAAGAAATGATGAAAGAGACAGATTCAGAGAAGTGTAGGAAGACCTACATGAAATCATTCAAAGTGAAGTACGGTGATTTATGCATTAACAACATTGTAACCAAAATATATGCATTAACACCATTGCAATCAAAAACAACTTTAAGGGACAAGAGTTCAAATCAGTAAAATACAAAAACCAGCCAGGATTCCAGAGGATAAACGATGAAGCATGTACACTCCTTCTGGCAGAGAAGTGATGGACCCAAAGGATGGAATGAGCCAGACATTTTGGACATGATTAATATGGGAATTTTTTTTGTTTGACTATCTGTCAAAACCTTGGGTTTTGTTTTCCTATTTTCTATTTTTCTATTCTATTACAGGTGGGGGGTAAAATTAGGCGAAGTCAGCTAGGTGGCTCAGTGGACAGAATGCTGGGCCTGGAGTCAGAAAAACCCAAGTTCAAATCTGACCACAGACATTTACTAGCTGTGTGACCCTGGGAAAGTCACTTAACACTGTTTGCCTCAGTTTTCTCATCTATAAGATGAACTAGAGAAGGAAATGACAAACTACTCCAGTATCTTTGCCAAGAAAACTTCAAAGTGGGGTCAGGAAAAATCTGACATGACTGAAAAATATAAGGTGAACTTATCCACAGGATTCAAAATTGTTCCACTTGCTGTAACCTATGGTTTCACATATGGAAAGTGAGGGATCTGAAACCAGATTTGAATTCACAAAGATGAGTCTTCCTGATTCCAGGCCTAACACCCAATTCTTTGCACCAACTAGCTTTTCCTTAAGTTCATTTACCTAAGCAGTGTACTTTCCAGGGATGTACACATTGATGATGCAGTTGATGCCCTTGCTGCCAGAACTGGTTCAGTTTTTGGGAGACTCCCAAGGAAAGCATGGGAGAGAAGAGGTATGAGGCTACCATATACAGAGCCATTGTGCTGACCTCTTTGGGGTTAGTTTGTGAAAGCTGGATAGTCTACCAGAGCCATATTAGGAAACTGAATAGCTTCCACTTGAATTGTCTTAGAAAGATCCTGACAATCACCTGGCAGGGTAAGGTACCAGACAGTGAGGTTCTTTCTCAAACTGAAATGCCAAGCATTCAAACTCTACTTCAGAGAGCACAACTCCGATGGGCTGGCCATGTTGTTCAAATGCCAGCCATACATTCACCTATATGAGACTATAACAAGGAAAGACAGTCCCAGTTTGGTGGAGGGACTGTGGAGTCACAGATCAGTGAATATCTACTATGTGCCAAGACCTGAGCTGAGCAGCTGGGGATATAAACACTGAAGGAGGCTAGCTCCTACTTCAACAAATTTACATACAGTAGTAGAAGGGTCCATGTTATTGGTCATGGGTTCCCATTTCTTACCATACTGCTGCATGTGTGCATGTGTGTTGGAGTCGAGTAGGAGAGGGATGCTAATGGGGAGCTTTGTCTCTCCAGATTTATGACTTGTTTTACTCCAAAGCCCACACAGGAACTCAGCATGTGCCACAGGGAAAGCAAGGAATGATGACAGCTGTGCTCTCTGTTCCTGTTTATTTGAAAGATAACATGGTGCTGTGGATAGGGCGCTGGGAGTAGAGTGAAAAAGACCTAGGTTCAGATGCAGCCTCTGCCTCTCAGTAACTGTGGCCAAGTCATTAATCTCTCTGTGCCTCAGTTTCCCTCTCTGTAAGACAAAAGGGTTGATGGCCTCTAAGGTCCCTTTCAATTCTAATCCCATGATCTTGGGTTGTTAATTGCATCAGTTGAGCTTGGGGTCAGGAGTATTTGGGTTCAGATCCTGCCTCTGCCGTATCCTGGCTCTGTGACCCTAGTCAAGTTGTTTGAACTCTCAGTGGTCCCAGGCATAAGATCCTAAGACTATGAATTGTAAAAGAATTGGTAACTTGTTTTTTCCTTTGTGGAGGTTCCCTATTTTTATGAAATCACAAGTCCAGACAAAACAAGTCAAGGCAAAAACGTGATGTGTTAGATATATCTGTGTGTAATTCCTTTTTTTCACATCCTGTTGTCTTGCACTCATACACCTGGCTGACCAGAGAAGGGAGGGGAAGAAGCTCACCCCTCCAATTGGCCTGCTGGACATCACCCGAGTCTGCTTAAGAGCTAGCATGCAGGTTGGCAACTCCTGATTGGGGGCCCCTTGGAGACTGATGAGTCACCATAGCAACCAGCGAATTTGGAGTGGGCTGATGCTTGCATCTTCCTCTAGTGAGACCAATGATCAACAGGGAGGGCTAGTCAACTTTAAAGGGACCTTTGGCTCAAAATGTTGTTTGGACAAGTCTATTATTGCTCTTCAGAGCACTGCAGGTCTCTCTGTGGTTTGTGGGGCTTGGATACAAGTGCATCCTTCCCTATTATCTTCTCTGCAGTCATTACAGTGAGTATTTCAAATAGCTGATTTCCTCACAGCTTGAAAAGACCCAGTCTCCTGGACTGATACACAAGAACTACACAGGTAGTAAGCAATAGGGCTGAGACTTGAAGCCAGGGCCAAAGTATCCCAAAACAGTGCTCTTTCCAGAATTCAATTCAATTCACTAGGTGGCTCCTAAAATGCATACATAAATGAGCCTGTTTGTGATCTGAAGCCGACTCTGGCCTTTCTAAGGCTGTACTAGCATTTATTAAATACCTGTACCTGGAAAGGGGGAGGTGCAGTGGGTCCTGACTGTTAGGCTGAATGATAGACTGACTATGTATATTATCTGAGGGGTAACCTAACTGACTTTGGAGAGGCTTAGCTGAGGTTTGTTTGGCAGCTACACAACTTGATGGATAGAGTGCTGGCCTGGAGTCAGGAAAAACTGGGTTCAGATCCAACCTGGGGCACTTACTAGCTGTGTGACCCTAGGCAAGCCACTAGTCCAATCTGCCTCCATTTCCTCACCTGTAAATGAGCTGGAGAAGAAAATGGCAAACTACTTTCGTATTTCTGCCCAGAAAACCCCCAAAGGGGTCACAAAGTCAGACATGACTGAAAACAACTGAATACCAAGAATGATAAAACTCAGGTTTGTGGCAGATGATTGATTTGGGGCCATTACCTGGCCATTACCAAAGACTCCCTTGATAGTTATTGGGAAGGGGGGAGGGGAAGTAGATGTTAAGGGCCAGCATGTTTCAGGCACTATGATAAGTGCTTTACAAATACTATCTCATTTGCTCCTCACAATAACCCTGGTATGTAGGTGCTATTATTATACCTATTTTACTATTGAAGAAACTGAGGCAGTCAGAGGTTAAGTGACTTGCCTAGAGTCACAGTGATAGTAAAGAATCAAGGCTGGATTTGAATGAAGCTATTCCCAACTCCAGGCTCATCACAGAAGAGAATGGTTGATCTGGAATTCTCCCCTGATGAGAGTAAGGTAGGGAAAGAGGAATCTTGTTGTACCCTCTCTGTGACTCACTGTCCCACCTAGCTGCCTTGGTGACCATCATATGTGTGAGTGAGTGTGTGTGTGTGTGTGTGTGTGTGTGTGTATGAGTGTGTACACTCATGGGTGTGTACATTACAGATACAGAATCCAAAGTAGTTGGAGATGCAGAGTACTAGCAGCCAGGGGAGTCAGAAATGGGCAAATCCTCAGTCACCTTAGCTTGCTACTTCTCAACTTCTCATAGAGTATGACTCTGAAACACCTTGTATTTACTACAAGCATCTTCCCTCAGTCTATTTCTTTTCTTTTACAGATATTGATTTTTTTGTCCTACTGATTTAAAAAAAAAATTCTTGGCCTAATCAAGGAGGTAGAGGAAGGTGGTAGAGTGGAGCTGGATCTGCAGTCAGGAAGACCTGAGTTGCAATCTAGCCTCAAACTAGCTATGTGATCCTGGACAAGTCACTTAATCTGTCTGCCTCAGTTTCCTTAACTGAACAACTGCCTCACAGTGTTGTCCTGAGGATCAAATGAGATAATACTGGAAAACTGTTTAGCTCAGTACCTGGCAATATTAGGAGCTTAATAAATGCTTATTTCATCGAATCTCATAATCAACCTGAGCAAATTTATCTGTAACAATTTGATTGCTAAAAGCTCTTCCTTTCCATAAGTAAAACAAATACAATGTTCTTTGTCTTCTGGTTTTTTTAATTTGAAAAAATATTTAGATTGTTGATCTAGTTGGAGTTTATGATAAGGTACCATGTGATGTATAGATCTCACTCTATAACCATGTAACAGTGTTTCCATTTTCCATTGATTATTTTCAACATGGGCTTATCAAATACTGATCTTGGATAGACTTTGGATTCTACTTTTGTCTCTTTGATTTCAGTTTTCATTTTCAATGTAAAATGTTCATTTTACAGAAGAAGAAATTGAAGCCCAAAGAGTGAGGTAACTTATGCAAGTGAGGAGTTAGTAAGGAGCAGAGTTAGTATTATAAGCCAAGTTGGACTCTCAAAGAGTGTTCTTCATACATGGGTTGATGTTGAATCTAAATGCGCTCTTTGGTGTAGTGCCTCAAGAGCAGGGGTGTTCTAAGGGTCTCATGAGATCAGGAATGTCAAGTACTTTGCAGATCTTAAAGCACTGCAGAAATACCAGTTATAATTATTATTAGTTATTAATTATTATTCCTCCATTCTGGTGATGACTTTATTCCCTGAGCCTTCCACTGCAATTCTGCTGAGATCAAGCAGAATATTCATGGAACAAAACAGGAGTGTGCTGGTAAATGTTTAACAACCAGCTCTCCAGGGGGAACTGTGTGCATATACTCAAGTTAAATCTGCTTTATTAACACTTTCTAGTGTCTACAAAGTCTGATTTGTAGCTGGCTGTTGATTGCCAACTGTAAATGCTCACAATGAAAATTTAACAATGAGCTCTCAGAGCTGGCTCCTGCACTTTCCTGTGCAGGGAATGTTTAACACTTTTGATCAAGGATGGTAGGTGTAAATGACTTGCTGATGTGTGAGTGAGGACATGGAAACATGCACATGCATGTATGCCAGCGCCAAGATTCTGAACCAGGCCCTTTGTTAGGAGTAGCTCCCCATGGACTCTTGTTGACTAGTGTTGTTGGGGTAAACTGATCATGATCCTAGGAGAAAGGAGGTAAATTCCTTCAAGTTACAGTTGGGGAAAACTACATCCCAGTGAAGGAAGAGGACCTACCTAAAGTCATACAACTAGTGAATAAAAGAGAATTACTCCCAAAGAAATTAATTCCTAAAGAAAAATCCCACTCCCTAGGTGTGAGAGGCTAGGAGGCATGTAGACATTTGATTTGACATTGATTATCAGGCAGTACTTTTATTTTTTGGGGGGAGGGGCAGAGCTTTCTGTTTCAAAATTTTCAAGTTTTGTCAAAATGGAGTTTAGAATTTCAAATTATAGAAATCACTGTAATTGACATTTCTATAGGACTGTAACCTGTGACCACAGAGTATTCTGTGGACATTTCCTTGCTTCATAGAAATGAGCTCTCCAATTCCTCTTATGCACAGATGCCAAAATAGTATTCTGAAAATGTGAGTCTGATCACGTCCTTCTCTTGTTACCTTGGCAACTTCTCTTAGCAACATCCTCTTCTCTCAGCTGGCACAAGCCCTCATCACCTCTAGTTTGGGCTATTACAATAGCAGCTGGTGAGTCTGCCTTCCTCAGATGTCTCCCCACTCCAGCCCAACCTGCATTCAGCCACTAACAGTAATTTTTCTAAAGAGCAGGTATGAACATGTCACCCTTTACCCCCCTTTTCAGTAAACTTCAGGGCCTCCCAATGGCCTCCAGGAACAAATACAAAATGCTGCTTGGCCTTCAAAGCCCTTCATCACCTACCCCACCCCCACACCTTTCCCATCTTCATACACCTTCCTAACACATGCTCTTTGGCCCTAGCTGTTCCCTGAACAACATCCTCCATCTCTCAGCTCTGGCATTTTGACTGACTTCTTTCAAGTCCCAAGTAAAATCCCACCTCCTACAGGAAGCCTTAACCACCTCCTCTTCATTCTAGCACCTTCCTCTTCCTCATTATTTCCTCTTTATCCTGTATCCTTTATCCTTTTTTGTATACTTTTCTTTGCTTGTTGTCTTCCCCATTAGACTGTGAGTTCCTTGAGGTCAGGGCCTACTTTTTGCCTCATTTTGTATCCCTAGTGCTTAGCCCAGTGCCTGGGAAGTAATAAAGACTTCCTTGTTGCTATTCAGTCATGTTCGACTCTTCATGACCCAGTGAACCATAGCACACTAATGATGGCCATGGGATTTTCTTCGCAAAGATACTGGAATGGTTTGTCATTTCCTTCTCCAGTGGATTAAGGCAAATAGAGGTCAAGAGACTGGTCCAGGGTTACACAGCTAGTGTCTGAGATCAGATTTGAACTCAGGTCTTCTGAATCAGCATTGCATCCACCAATCTGCCTCCAAAAAAATGCTTAATAAAAATTATTGGCTATTTTGTGATGAAACTGGAGTGGTTCCCCATTGCCTCTAGGATGAAATACAAAATCATTAGCCAGCTGGCTTTGCCTACTTTTCCAGACATGGCTCACGTATCTATACTCCAGCTAGATTGGGTTCCAGGATGTTCCTGCCTCCAGGCCTTTGCACAGGCTCTCCTACGTGCCCCAACTGCTCTCCCCACCCCAACTTCTGTCATCCTTCAGTCTTTAGTTTCCTTCAAGGCTCTGCTCAGGTGCCCCCTCTTATACAGGGTCTGTCCCATGCCCCAAAGGATTAGTGCTCTCCCCACCCACCCCCAGAAATGACTTTCCATTTACTCAACTGTTTATAGGTAGTATTCTCCAGCAGTGCATGAGTTTCTTGAGGGTGGCAGGGATTATTTTAATTTTCTTCTCAGTGCCTAGCCCAGTGTCTTGTATTTAATAAATACTTAGAAATGGTCATTGAATTGGACTGCCTTGACCTTGCACAAAAATAAACTCTCATGAAAATTCGATTCTCCATGGTTGAGATAATGGATTTTCTTGATGATACACTGACAGAAGAAGTCAGATCATCATCTAGCTATATATTAGTGATTAATAAAATCTTATATTTTAACTGTATTAGGTAAATAGAATTACTCATTCACTTAGAGTCAGGAAAGAACATATAAATACAAAACAGAGATGATACCATGGCAACCAGGTGGGTAGAGTAGTTGAAAAGAATTACTGCTATTGCTTCTCTCCCCCCATCTTCACCCAGAGGCTTAAAAACATTTTTATTTTTTTTCACACAAAAGCCACCAGGGGAAAAAAAAAAGCTTTCAGCTAAGTCTTTTCTATGTACATGCACTTCTGGCCAAACAGCCAATTAAATGTGTTTTTTTATTGCCATATAGTAGGACAAAAAGACCCAATTAGAAGCTACCTGCAAAGAGGGAAAGGGCCCTTTCATTACGCATTTCCAGATGCACACTCACCAAGCTTTCATGTGAACAGCAGGCAGAGAATAATGACTCTGTTCTCATTGGACAGTTCCCATCTCCTCCCCCGATTCCATTAAAAAGCCCTGTTGCTATGGAAAAAAGCCCTCTGTTTCTACCTACAAAATTGGATTGAAGACCACTTAACTGTACTGCATTTGTGGAAAGATGGTGAATTTCAAAGTAATTTAATTCCCAAAGAAAAATCCCCTCTCTAGGTGTGCAAGGCTGGGAGGTGGATAGACATTTCATTTGGCTTTGTTTACCAGGAGCTAGTAACCAAACTAGGCTGCTTGAATAGAAAGGTAGCTGTTTTGACTATAGCACCAATTTACAATAACCTTTTAAAGCAATGCTAATAAGAGAGAAAATAGGGTCTGAAAGAAGAATGTGTTCTTGTACATAAAAGAATGTAACTTCAAGGTAATGAGACCATTTCATTCTTGTAGTGACCCATCTCAATCCCCTGTACTTGTACCTGGCACACTTCCAGAGCAATGCTGGCCCCATAAACAGTGGAGTCTTTGCATGTAAAGGGTGAGTTAAAAAAGTCAAGCCTCAGGCTTTAACCCAACAATGGCTGCACCCTGGGCTATTGTGATAACAATTCCTGTGAGGTTTTTGCTTTGTTGTATGTTTCTCAAAGAGGACCATGACATCAGGAAGATGACACCAGGGCTTGCAAGTGAATTAGAGTTGACTGAGGGAGGGCTGTACAAGGACAACAGCCTCACTTTCTCTTCCAGAGCCATCGAGGTCCAGTGGCCACATCAGGATGATTGGAGATGGCTCCCAAAATTTGATTTTGGACTTGACTTTGCTTTTACTGGTATAGGGAATGGATTAGGGAGGAAAATTCACCATTAAGATGAGAAGTTATTGGGCAGCTTAGTGTTGGGGAGTCCCCTGAGTCCCTGAGAGCTTTTCCCGTTTGCCCAGAGTCTCACAGCTGGTATGGAGCATAACAGAAAATTTCGGAGGTTTTATGTTTTCAGTGTTTCTTTCTACCCATCCATGAGTCTTTGGGGTCTTCCACCATTACCCTAGTGGAGGCAGTAAACTGCTACCTATGCACCTGGTACCCACATCCTGCAGGACTGGTGGGAGAAGGAATTCTGTTACTCATTTGGGGAGAGATCCTTGACAAAAACCCTATCTAAGCTACATTTTATAGATGTATTTTCCCGGAGTAACACACTCCTTTCTTTTTTCCACTTATTCCAATGCAGGAGAATCTCTAAAATGTAGCTTAGATAGGGCTCATGTCAAGGGTCTCCCCCAAAATAGGTAGCAGGATCACCTCCTACAAAGGGAAGGTGAATCAGCTCTAGGGTACCGGGTAGTATGGGTACAGAGCAAGAGATAGAGCCTTATATTCCTTGTGGTTAGACACCACCTCTACCTATCCCCAGGATTGGACCAAGGTTTCATTTAGCCAAGTAAATCCCCTTTGACTCTTGGACTGCTAGGTCCATCTGCAAATACAGGGGGTTGGACTAGATAGGATCTTCAGCTCCTTGCTGCCACAAAACAATCATCTTGCTTCACTGTTTGGTCAGTTGACAATGACAGTCATGTCTGTCTTTTCTTCCACCCAGAGAAAAGTACAGACAATTGCAACATCAAAAACTCAAGTGGTCTAGTTCACCACATTTTTTACATCCTGCCCTCATGGCATTGTCCCACACATCCTCTTCTCCAGTTTCTGTGATCTCAGGGACATTACTCCCCAGGACTAGGGAATGGGGCCCCTGTATGTGCAGATGACCATGCATGTAAAATACGTGTTTGATTGTATACCTGGAAATTTATCTGGTTAGAGTCAAAAGATGGGAAAGGAAATGTGGTGCAGTCAAAGTGGGGAGAGTCTCAAAAATGTGGCCCTGAAAATGCTAGCTCCAGAATGGGGGGAGCTGTGGGGAATTCTCTCCACAGAGAACAGAGGAATCTCTTGTAAGAAGCCTATGAATCAGTGGGGATCCAAAGAACTTGGGTCAAACTTAAGAGGCCAAACTGAAAGCCAAGAAAATTCTGACATGGTAAGGTAGACTGATATCTCCATGATGAAAGTTTCCAATTCTTAGGACACAGATTTAGTTCTTATCCACTCCCAGGACAGAACCAATGAGCAGCATTCTGTAACAACTTAGAATAGAAAAGTAAAGCATTTCACAGGAGAGGGAGGAGTAGAGAAAGAAGGGGATCAGTCAAGGGAAAGGAGGAATGTTTGAGACACAAGTGGAAAAATTTTCAATTAAAATAAGAGAATACTTCCTGTTTAAAGGAAGGAAACAAGGAAAAGTGACCAAATACTTTGATGATTATGAAAGAAGACCATTTTTATTTTTTTATTAATTAATTTATTCAACTTTTAACATTCATTTTTAACATTTAACATTGGGGTCCAGATTTTCTCCCCATTTGTCCCCTCCCCCCACCCCAAAACACTGAGCATTCTAATTGCCCCTATCACCAATCTGCCCTCTCTTCTATCATCCCTCCCTTCTCTTGTCCCCTTCTTCTCTTTTGTCCTGTAGGGCCAGATATCTTTCTATACCCCATTACCTGTATTTCTTATTTCCTAGTAGCAAGAACAATACTCGACAGTTGTTCCTAAAACTTTGAGTTCCAACTTCTCTTCATTCCTCCCTCCCCACCCATTCCCTTTGGGAAGGCAGGCAATTCAATATAGGCCATATCTGTGTAGTTTTGCAAATGACTTCGGTAACAGTTGTGTTGTGTAAGACTAACTGTATTTCCCTCCATCCTATCCTGCTCCCCATTGTTTCTATTCTCTCTTTTGATCCTGTCCCTCCCCAAGAGTGTTGACTTCAAATTGCTCCCTTCTCCCATTGCCCTCCCTTCTATCATCCCTACCTCCCTGCTTATCTCCTTCTTCCCCACTTTCCTGTATTGTAAGATAGGTTTTCATACCAAAATGAGTGTGCATTTTATTCCTTCCTTTAGTCGAATGTGATGAGAGTAAACTTCATGTTTTTTTTCTCAGCTCTCCTCTTTTTCACTCCAATAAAATGTCTCCTGATTGCCTCTTGAATGAGAGATAATTTACCAGATTCCATTTCACACTCTTTCCTCCCACTACATTTCTCTCTCACCATTTACCTTAATTTCTTTTAAGATATGGTCCCATCCTATTCTATTCACTCTGTGCTCTCTGTCTCTCTATGTGTGTGCATGTGTGTATGTGTGTGTGCACACACGTATACATGTGTGTGTATGCCTGTGTGTGGTCCCACCAATTACCCAGATACTGAAAAGTTTTAAGGGTTACAAATATTGTCTTTCCATGTAGGAATGTAAACAGTTCACCTTTGGTAAGTCCCTTATGACTTCTCTTTGCTGTTTACTTTTTCATGCTTCTTCTCATTCTTGTGTTTGAAAGTCAAATTTTCTTTTCAGCTCTGGTCTTTTCATCAAGAAAGCTTAAAAGTCCTCTGTTTCATTGAAAGACCATATATTCCCCTGAAGTATTACACTCCGTTTTGCTGGGTAGGTGATTCTTGGTTTGAGTCACAGTTCCTTTTACTTCTGGAATATCCTATTTCACACCCTTCGATCCCTTAATGTAGAAGCTGCTAGATCTTGAGTTATCCTGATTGTATTTCCACAATACTGGAATTGTTTCTTTCTAGATGCTTGCAATATTTTCTCCTTGACCTGGGAATTCTGGAATTTGGCCACAATGTTCCTAGGAGTTTCTCTTTTTGGATCTCTTTCAGGCAGTGATCGATGGATTCCTTCAATACTAACTTTGCCCTCTGGTTGTAGAATCTCAGGGCAGTTTTCCTGGATAATTTCATGGAAGGTGATGTCTAGGCTCTTTTTTTGATCATGGCTTTCAGGTAGTCCCATAATTTTTAAATTGTCTCTCCTGGATCTATTTTTCAGGTCAGTTGTTTTACCAATGAGATATTTCACATTCTCTTCCATTTTTTTTCATTCTTTTGGTTTTGTTTTATGATTTCTTGGTTTCTCAGAAAGTCATTAGACTCCATCTGTTCCATTTTAATTTTGAGAGAACTATTTCCTTCAGTGAGCTTTTGAACCTCTTTTTCCATTTGGCTCATTCTGCTTTTGAAAGCATTCTTCTCCTCATTGGCTTTTTGAACCTCTTTTGCCAATTGAGTGAGCCTATTTTTCAAGGTATTATTTTCTTCAGCATTTTTTTGGGTCTCCTTTAGCAAGGTATTGACCCGTTTTTCATGCTTTTCTTGCATCTATCTCATTTCTCTTCCCAGTTGTTCCTCCACCTGTCTAACTTGATTTTCAAAATCCTTTTTGAGCTCTTCCATGGCCTGAGCCCATCGGACATCCACCTTGGATGTCTGGGATACAGAGGCCCCAACTTCCACGTCTTTCCCTGATGGCAAGCACTGTACATCTTCATCAGAAATGAAAGGAGGAAGGAACATTTGTTCCCCAAGAAAGTAGCTTTTTATGGTCTTATTTTTCTTCCCTTTTCTGGGCATTTTCCCAGCCAGTTACTTGACTTCTGAGATTCCTCTCCACCCCCACCTAGATCCACCCAGCTAGTGCTTGGGGTCTGAGATTCAAATGCTGCTCCCCAGCCTCAGGGCTTTCAGTGGTGGACGTGGCTATTATTCAATGTGAGTTTAAGTTCTGGTGCTTGGGTGGGGGCAGGGCCGCCTCCCAGGCTCAGTTCCCTCAGGGGGTTTATGCAGAGACTTTCTGTAATGGCCCTGAGCTCCTGTCTGCTCCAGGAGTTCCGAGCTGCCACTGCCTCTGCTGCTCCCCCTGCAGCTGCCTCCCACAGGGCCGGAGTCATGGAGACACCCCGCTCCCCTCTCGGCCAGCCTAGAAGTCTCTTTCACTGACATGTAGTACCTGTGGGTGGAGGGACCTTCGTGGCTGCTGGAGATTCTGTCCCTGATGCTTCTTGGATCTGCTCCTCTGGGGCCACCTGGCCAGGGCAGCACAGGGGTGGGCTCCATGTCTGGAGTGTGGTGGACCCCTGGGGATGGCTTTCCAGGGCTCTCTGGAACAGAAATCTCTTCCACTGTATTTCTGCGTGGCTTGCTCTGCTCCAGAATTTGTGGGGAGTTCTTTTTACAGGAAATTTATGGGCTGTGGATTCAAAGCTAGCACACGTGAGTCTTTCTACTCCACCATCTTGGCTCCTCCCCCCAGATTAGTCTATTTTTAAGGTGTTATTTTCTGCAGCATTTTTTTGGTCTCCTTTAGCAAACCATTGACTTATTTTTCATGATTTTCTTGCATCACTCTCATTTTTCTTCTCAGTTTTTCATCTACTTCTTTTACTTGATTTTCAAAACCTTTTCTGAGCTCTTCCATGGCCTGAGACCAATATTTTTCTTGGAGGTTTTGGATGTAGGAGCTTTGATTTTGTTGTCTTCTTCTGGTTCTATGTTTTGATCTTCCTTGTCACCAAAGTAAAGTTTTATAATGTGATATTTTTATGCTGTTTGCTCATTTTCCTAGTCAATTTCTTGAATTTTAAGTTCTTTGTGAAGGTAGGTCTGTCCTTCCAGTAGGAACCTGCTAATTTTCAGTTCTTCTAAGATTGTATGATCAAAGGAAAGGTGTTTCCTCCTGTCCTGAACTGTTCTCTGGTCTGTGAATGAACTCAAGCACTCTTTTCTGCCTTGAAACTGTGCGGAGGATTCTCTCTCTCTCCACCACTTCCACAAGGTCCACAATTCCAGCCCTTCTCCTCACCCCAGGACTACCACCCAGGACCATGACACAGATCCAAGCACGGCAAGGCAAGAGAATTCCAACTCAGTACCACCAAAGTAATCCCTGCAATCTCTCTCTGATCAACTGTTCCATCCCCCCACATTTTTATGTAGAGCTCTAGAAACAGCCCCTGCTGCTACAGCTATCACCTGCTTTACTGTCCCAGGGCTGGGGTTGGACTGCACTCCTCTCTCACAGAGATACAACCAGCTTTTCCTAATGATCTTCCAATTTGTCCTTGGCATTTTAGGGTTGAGAAGTCTGGAAATTGCCACAGTTGCCAGTGATTCTGTGCCCTTAGACCTGTTTATACCCAGTCCATTGTGGTCCAGCCCACACTGAACTGTGTTCCACTCCCAACCCTATGTAATAGACCTTTTATGTTGTCCTTTAAGCCTGTCTTGGGCTGGAAATCTGCTTCACCCTGTCATTTTGTGGGTTTTGCCACTCTATAATTTATTCTGAGAAATCTTTACAGGTATTTAAAGGGGCTTGGGGGAGAGCTCAAGCAAGTCCCTGCTTCTACTCTGACATGTTGGCTCCACCTCAAAAGAAGTCCTTTTCAAACAAAACTGGAGGATCATTTATCCAAGGACAACAAGTATCTACAACAACAGTAGATGAGATCATTAGTTTTACCAAGTCATTGCATAGTTTGTTGTGCTTTCTTTTCGTAAAAAATTATTTTATTTTAATTTATGGAATAAAACACGCATTTCCATAACATAGCACAATAATAACAAAAAAGATGGTCGCATAAGAAACTGCAAATCTATTATGTACAACTTGCTGTTTCTCATAAATATTTAATCAAGTTATCATGCAAATTTCTTTTTTTCCTTTTTTTTCCTTCCCTCTATCCCATTCTCCCCTGCCCTAGAGATGGCTACTATTAGATGTAAGTATGTACAGACATACATACATACATATATATTATGTATATGTAAAATCATTCTATAATTTTCTATTCTATTTTTCAGTTCTCTCTGAATGCAGATAGCATCTTCCTTCATATGTCAATTTATATGTCAATTTGGTATTTATAATAGTCAAAGTGGCTGAACCACTCAGCGTTGTTTTTAAAACAATATTGCTGTCACTGTGCACAGGTTCTCTTGGTTCTGCTCATTTCACAATTCATTATTTTGTGCAAGTATATCCACCGTTTCTTACATCACAGTAGTTTTCCATCATGATCATATACCACAACGTGTTCAACCATTGTCCATTTGATGGGCATCCCTACAATCTCCAGTCCTTTTCAGTAGAGTTGGGTTTTTTCTACTGTTAGGCTACTAGATGGTTGAGGATTTCTAGGCTGTCCATCAATTTGTGAAGTTGACCAAGCACTGGGCTAAGCCCTAGGAATACAAAAGCAAGTAGAAAGAAATACTATCCTTGCCTCAAGGAGCTTACCTTCTAAGTGAGGAGAATAGCACATAAAGGAAGCTGAAAGGGGAGCCAAGGCATCAGGTACCAGGCTGAGGAGTCATGAAAGAAGATGTCCAAATATAGCTCAAAGATGAAGGAGATATGGCAGGCCTGGCCATACCCCTGAGTGGAGCTTCTGTGAGGAGCTGGCCAATCAGAAAGGTTCCAGGGGTCAGGTTATTTCCAATGTGTGGATTCCAGGGCTTCAGAAAGGCTTAAAGATGAAGACCTGGGGCAAGGTGGAACTCTGGAGTGGAGCCTGGAGAGCAATGACTCCATGCCAAATTAGGATATTAGGAAATGCTTGTGGTTCCTACTTTTCCCTCTCAAAGGATACCAGAGGTAGAGCATATCATCTGTGCTGAGAGATGTGACTTAAGCTTTCTCCTAAAGGAAGATGGTGGCTCATTAGGGACTGGAATTGGATTTAAATGCTAGGTAGATGCCCAGAAGCTGAACAAATGAGATAACATGTGTAAAGCTGTTGCAAACCTTAAAGCATTCTATGAATGCCATTAGTACTCTTATTTTAATCATAGGATGAGTTTCCAATGGTCAAAAACTTGACAATTCTGCACTCCATCTGTATTATCATTTATAAGGTGGTCCAGGCCCTCCCTCTGCATCCTTGCTCTTCTCTCTCTGCTTCTTCTCCCTCTGTGCCTTCTTCTAAAATAGGAACCTGGAATTTGAGTGGAATAAAATCAACTTCTAAAGTTTAGGATAAGGGTGGCATGGCTAGACAAGTCTTTCTGCTAAAATTCTGGGAGCTTTCATTGTCCCCAAGATCAACCCATCCTTAGTAGGATTTGATGAGGTAACATGGTGGCTGAAATAGCTAATACCCTTTTGGGCTGTATGAAGCACTGGAGAGCATCATAGCCTAGGAAAAGGATCATTCTGCTGCCCCAATCTCATTAGAGCACATCTGGAAGACAGCTGGCTTCCATTCTGTATACCATCTTTGAAGAAGGCCTCTGAAAAGCTATAGAATATTCAAAGGAGGGAAACTTCAATGGGATGTTCAACCTGCACAAAAGCAGATCAAAGCCTGAAGTGTTCCAATGGCTCCAGAGTAAGAAGATCTGAGTTCAAATCCCACCTTTGACACTTGCTGCTATGTGGCCTTAGGCAAGTAACCTCCCCTCCCAAGGCCTCCTCTGGTTTTCTCCTGTGTAAAAGGAGAGGATGTGGACTCTGGGGCTCTGGGAGAACTTGTGGTCCCAGGTGGAAGAGGGTTTGGTCTGTTTGACCCCAGAGAGTCAAACCAGGCCCCCTTAAGCCAAGAGTTAACTCAGACTGGAATGAGCAGCCTCAAGCAGGAGACACAGGGTTCCCTCTCCCTGAAGGTCTTCAAGTGAATTCTGGATGGCTGCTTCCCAAGAAGAACACTGGATGGCCACTTCTCAAGATGGACATTGGATGGCTGCTTTCCAAGATGGGCACTGGATGATCACTTCCAAAGAAGGATACTGGATGGCCTCTTCCAAAGAAGGACACTAGATGAGCACTTCCCAAGAAGGACACTGGATGGCCACTTCCCAAGAAGGCTGCAACAGGAATTCCTGCAGAGCTAGGGTTGGACTTCCTGGCTTCCGAGGCCCCTCTAGCCTCTAACCTTCTCTAATCTTGTCTCCTGATGGCCAGAGCTTTACCCATCCTAATGTGCAGTGCTGTGCTCCCTCCCAGGCTGGGCTCCAAGGGGCAGATGACATGGACAGTGCTCCCCCAGGCTGACAGAGCACTGCACAGGGGGCATCCCCACAGTTGTCCTTTGAACAAGGCACCAGACCTGCCATTACCCCATTTTACTCATGAGGAAACTGAGGCTCAGGGGGATGAGTGAGTTGTCCAGGGTCACCCAAGCAGTAAGTGACAAAGCCAAGGTTCATGGTCCAGGGAGTTCTCTACTGTGCTCCAGTTGCCCCAATCCCACCAACTCCCTTTGCCCTCTTTTTTCTACCAGTGCCAGTACTATGCACTAAGGCCCAGTGTGAGACCTTCCCTCATGAAGCCCTCCCTGGCCACTCCAACCCACAGGAACATCACCCTCCCAGAGCTCTACCAAAGTGAATTCCACTCTAGTTTCAATTACCTCCCTGGGTCTCAGTTTTCCCATCTTTAAAATGAGGGGTTTGGACTAGATGCCCTCTGAGGTCCCTCCTGACACTTGACCTTCAATCCTAGGATCCTTTGAGTGACCTTGGGCCAGACTCGTTCCCTCTCTGGGACTCAGTTTCCTTCCTTGTAAAATGGGGCGCTTGAACAAGATGGCACTCATGTGAATCCGATGAACCTGTGGTTAGACACACATTATAGGAGAAATGCATTTTGAGGGGTGAGTTTGGCTGTTTTCAGTGAAGTACAGAACAACTGATTTGTTCAAACGAGGAACAAAGGACTACATCCACACAGAGAAATGTCTTGTTCAGTATTCAGGGGAGGTCTGAGGGTGTTGGGAGAGCCCATGGGAATCATGCAATCCAATAGTTTCTCATCTAGTTCCTTCTCCTGCATCTGTCAAGTGCTGGGGAGTTGAACACTTTGGGCCAAGGCTTCTGGACATATTTTGTTGCACTGGAGCCCAGCAATCCAATAGGAAGGAATTACAGGGATTATTTTTCCCACTTTGTCAATGAAAAAGGGGCTCAGAGGCTGACTTTGCTCATGGGACCAAAGTGACTAGGTATTGGAGGAGGAATTTGAACCAAGGTTTCCTGACTCAAGTTCCAGGATTCCATCATGTGGAGAAATGAGGAGGTGATACTTGGGTTTCCTCATCTCTGTACATGTTCTAAGCTCCTGGAGGGCAGGATCTTCTTGTGTTTCTCTTGGAGTCCCCAGTGCCAGGCCCAGAGTAGCAGCAGCTGTCTCTTGAGTTGGATTGAGGTGAGTTGAGAACTGCCTTGGTAGTCCTGGTGTGAGTCAGGGAAAACCTCCAGAGGGCAAGATGAAGTCTGCACATTCCCAAGGAAGAATAAAGATGACTTCCTAACTCTCACTGGTCCCTCAGAAGGGGTTCAGTCATGGACAGACAGAGAGAAACAGAGAGATACAGAGACAGAAAAACAGAAACAGAGACAGAGAGAAAGAGGGGAGAGATAAACAGAGATAGAGACAAAGACAGCAACATGGATATAGGGACAGATACAGAGAAATAAAGAGAGACAGACAGATATATATAGAGATGGACAGACAGAAACAGAGAGACAGACAGTAAAGCAAAGAGAGAGACAAAAACCTAGACAAAGTGAGACAAAGACAGAGAGAGACAGAAACAGAGACTAAGACAGAGACAGAGAAATAGGGACAGAGAGAAACAGAGACAGACAAACACAGTGAGCCAGAGACAGAGAGAGAGAGGGAGAAAGAGAGAGGGACAGACAAAGACAGAGATAGACACATTGAAACAGACAGAGACAGAGAGAGTGAAATAAAGACTGACCAAAAGACAGAGAGAGAGAGAGAAAGAGAGAGACAGAGAGAGAGAAATGGACAAAGACAGAGAGATGGACACGGAAACAGAGACAGAAAAAGAGAGAAAGTGAGAGACAGAAACAGGGAGACAGAGAGAAATAAACAGAAACAGAGACAAAGACAGAGACAGAGAAATAGAGACAGTGAGAAACAGACAGAAAAAGAAAAAGAGAGAGAGACAGAAAGAGGAACAGAGACATAGAGACAAAAACATTGAAACAAAAACAGAGAGAGACAGAGAAACAGAGACACAGAAAAAGACACAGTGAAACAAGGATGGAGACAAAGACACACAGAGACAGAGAGAGAGACAGAGAGAGAGACAGAGAGAGAGAGAGAGAGAGAGAGAGAGAGAGAGAGAGAGAGAGAGAGAGAGAGAGAGAGAGAGAGAGAGAGATGGAGACAGAGAGACAGACACAATGAAATAGAGAAAGAGAGAGACAAAATGAGACAGAGATCGAGAGACAGAAACAGGCAGATAAATATAGACAAAGACAAAGACAGAGAAATAAAGACAGAGAGATACAGAGGGACAGAGTGAGACATAGAGAGAGAGAGAAAGACAGGGGAGAGAGACAGACAAAGGAGAGAGAGATAGACAAAGACAGAGATGGGCAGACAGAGAAACACACAGTGAGATAGAGAGATACAGAGAAACAGAAAGGAACAAAGTGAGACAGAAACGGAAAGAGAGATAAACAGAGAAAGAGATAAAGGCAGACATACAAATAGACAGAGAGAAACTGAGGTAAAGAGAGACAGTGAAACAAAGACAGAGAGAAAAACAGAGAGACACAGACACGGGGAAAGAAAGATGGAGAGAGAAATAGAGAGAAACAAATACACATATACAGAGAGACAGTGAGAGTGAGTGAGAGAGAAAGAGAGATGGATAGAGATAGAGAGAGACATAGTGAAACAAAGACACACACACACACACAAAGAGAGAGAGAGAGAGAATGGCGTGGAGTCAGAGACACAGAGAAATTCGTGTAGAAGCCCTGACAGACACCTAAGTCATGATTCCTTGAGGGACTGACACTTGGGAAGTCCATGCTTCTCCTCTGCAGAAAGACATGACCCCACTGAAAAGCCCTGGGAAAATGTAAATATCTTCCCCAGGGGGTCAAACAGGACCCTTGCTGGCACTTACTAAGGAATGTGCAGGAACTGGATCAGCCTTCTGCTCTGCAGAGAACAGGACCCTGAGGGAATGTGCTAGCCCAGCAACCCATGATAGCATCCAGGACAAGGGATTCTCGGTCATTGGCTAGGGCTTTCTGGGAAAGCAGAATTCCATTCCGTTGCACTCTGGCCCATGTGGGCCCCCTCCCCCAGGAGAGAGGAGGACATTCGGGTGGAGGGGGCATTGAGCAGCCCTTGTAGGCTCCCTGACCAGCTTCCTCCAGACTGCTGTGCTCAGCATGTTCCCCTGGGCTTGGCCCACGCTGGGTACTTGGGTCCACCTGAGTTGCTTGAGCAGTAGGATGCTCAACTGCTGGTGCCAGTTGGACCAAGGCCAAGGTTCTCTACTCTCCAGGACTGTTTTTTTCCTGGAGTTTCAATGTGGGGGTGGGGCTGCTTTGTCTCTGCTGTGCCAGAACAGAGAGCTGAGAGATCTAGTGGCTAGTGGAGCTTATTGGCATGTGCTTCCTTGTATCTTTTGTGAAAGTGTACTGGGGGTGTGGATCAGAGACTCCTAGAGACCTGGCACTGACTCAGGGAGGATTTCATCTTTTTTTTTAACAATCCATTTATTTATTTGACCTTAGTTTTCAACATTCAGTTGATTAAGATTTGACTTCTAAATTGCCCCCCTCCCTCTGCACATCCTCTGTAAGACAGCACGCCATCGGACAGAGGCTGTCAAGGTACAATTGTCCTGAACATATTTCCACACTTGTCAAGTTGGCAAAGAAGAATCGGAACAAAAGGGGAAAACCAGGAGAAAGAACTAAAACCAAAAAAGAAGAGCAAATGGTCTGCTTCCATCTGCATTCAGACTCAGTAGGTCCTTCTTTCTCTGGATGTGGACAGCGTTTTCCCTCATGAGTCTTTTGGAATTGTCTTAGATCCTGGCATTGCTGAGAGGAGCTCAATCTCTCAAAGTAGGTCATCTTACAGTGTTGCTGTTACCGTGCACAGTGTTCTCCCGGTTCTGCTCAATTCACTCAGCATCAGTTTATATAAGTCTTTTCAGGTTTTTCTGAAATCTGCCTGCTCATCACATCTTATAGAATAATAGTATTCCATTGCATTCATAGGCCACAACTTGTTCAGCCTTTCCTCCATTGATGGATGTCCCCTCGATTTCCAATTCTTGACTACCACAAAAAGAGCTTCTATATTTTTGCACATGTGGGTCCTTTTTCCTTTTTCATGATCTCTTTGGGATGTAGACCTAGACATAGATCCAGTATTGTTGGAACACAGGGTATGCAGAGTTTTATGGCCCTTTGGACATGGTTCCAAATACCTCTCCAGAAAGGTTGGATCAGTCTACAACTCTACCAACGATGCATTAATGTTCCAATTTTCCCACATCTTCTCCAACATCTATCATTTTCCTGTTTTGTCATGTGAGCCAATCTGATTGGTGAGATGTGGTACCTCAGAGTTGTTTTAATTTGCATTTCTCTAATCAATATGGTTCTGGGATTTTTACACTTATAGAAATGGGCATCCCTAGAACAATGTCCAGAGTAGAGTCAGGCCATAAACCTTAGACTAGGCTAGACTTTCCAATTTCTTTCTCTGGAACTTTTCTGGGGAGCAGAAGAGGCATTGGGGGTGAGGGGGGGCAGGGGAGAGATTGCTGTGGTAAATGGAACTTTAGGGAATGGGCTTGATGTATTTGTCAAGGCATTTGTAAAATTAATATGTAAACATGTGCCTGCCTTTGAGAGGCAGACTGGAGTGAGTGAGAGACAGAGACTGAGACAGACAGGCAGAAACAGAGAGACAGACAGAGGGAGACAGAGGCAGAAAAAGGGAGACAGAGATAGGAGAAAGATAGAAAGAAACAGAGACAGACAGTGAAACAGACAGAGACAGAGAAACAGAGAGAGACAAAGTGAGACAGAGAGACAGAGAGATAAACAGAGACAAAGACAGAGACAGAGAAACAGGGACAGATAGAGACAGAGACACAGTGAGACAGAGAAACAAAGAGGGGGGTGGGAGGAGAACCTGGCCTCAGAGTCAGAAGTCCTGGTTTCAAGTGTCTGACAGGTCCTGGAGGTCTGGCCCTGGGCATGGTCCTTGGTCCTAAGTGGTCTAGGACACACTGGCTGGAAGAGGAACTCACAGAAATGGCAGACCTGTAGAGCTGAGGCAGATTCCAGTCTTAATGATATTGCAGGTTCAGTCCCTGGTCACTTCTCTATCTCAGTTCATTTTCAAGGCTTCCATGTGGGGTCACGTGATCGAGAGCAAAATGACTGGGTCTTTGCGGAAGGGATTCTGAGGAATTAGGGGCTGGTGAACAGGAAATGAACAAAAGAAGGAACTGGCCCCAGCTGTTTCCAGCTTGGGAGGCACAGAGGAGCAGCTGGGGAGGGGGCTCTAATCCCTGAGCCCAGGAGTCAGATTTCTGGAGGGAGCCTCCGTCCAGGTTGGTTTATTGGAGAAGGAAACTTGGCCGACCCCCCTCAATTCACTGAGTCGTTTCAGGGCAATTTTCAACCAATCCATTCAATTCCACAAACATTCCTCAAATGCTTCTGGGGATTCAAATCTGGGGATTTAGGGAGCAAGAAAATGAGAGACTTTCAGAACACCCAGGGATCCCAGTCTTCTTGCGGGGGAGGGGGCAGGGGCAGATAAAACCTGGATGTTAGTGACTGGAATATAGGTTTGAAGGGGATCAGTCCATTAGAGGACTGAAATGGAAAATGCTGCACCAGCCTAGGGGGCAGAGGGGGAGCCAGAAGGGCTTCCTGGAGGAGCTGGCCCCTCAGGGACACCTTGAGAGAAGGCAGGGATTCCCCCAGATGAGTAGGAGAGAAGCCCCTTGCAGGCAGGGGCTGAGGAGCAAAGGTCATGGCCAAGGTCTTTACTTCTCTACCTTACTCCCTTTTTTATTCTCCTCCCTCAGCTCTGTCTTCTTGCACTCTCTTCACCTGCTCAGTCCTTAACCTCACCATGGGGCCTCAGGGGCTCCAGGACTCAGAGAAGGACACAAAAGTTAGACCCCAAAGACCCTTCTAGAGCCCCTGGCTGTCCACAGGCACCATTGTCTAGATGATGCCCAAAGAGGGAAAGGCCTTGTCACATGTCACTCCACTCCCAGGCCAAGTTGGGCTTCCAGCTGCTTCCTCTCTGACTCCACATAAAGCCCACCCCCTTTCCACACCCCAGGGAGCCCCCTGAAGGGCCTGGGGATCCTCGGAGGGGCTGGAGCCTGGACTGAGGGCCCCAGATATCCCTGCGAGGAACCAGTCTGCAGGGTCCTGCCCTCACAGGCTTTGATCCATCCTGGGCACCTGCTGCTTGTCTCCTAGCAACAGAAACAAGTGCCTGAACAAGAGGGGCTGTAAAAATAGCTGCCTTGCTCTCTGCTCTGGCCTTCCCTCTGCCTCCTCCCCATGTGGCTGCATCTGCTCAGCCTTGGGGCTCAGCCAAGCCTGTGCCCAGCCCTGCCCCCTCCTGCTCCATGACAGGAGACAAGGAGGCCTTTCCAATGCTTGATAGGTTGGTCGCTGTTTTGATTGCATTCTTAAGCATTTATTCAATTCCTCAGTCAATGCTAACCGACCCTCAGTCAGTCAGGAAGCCTTTCTTCAGCTCCTACTGTGTGTCAGGCTCTGTGCTAAGCACCCAGGAGACAAGGGAAGGGAAAAGGGAAAACCTCCTCAGGGAGCTCACAGTGCAGTGGGGGAGACAACATGGAAAGATCTTGTACTCTAGCCAAGCTATAGAGGCAAGGGCTGGCCTTGAGGGGGATGGGGGATGGTTCCCCATGAAGGGAAGCCTGAGCTGGAGGTGAGGAAGAGGAGAGCCTTGCAGGCCTCAGGGACAGCCTGGAGCTGGGAGTTGTCCTGCTGTCCCTCCTCTTCACCCTCTGACTCTGAATCCCCCTGGGGTGCACTAGGGATGGCCATGGGCCTCAGAGGACCCTCCTGCCAAGCTCACAGTCATTTTGTAGCTTTCCAGTGGGCTGGCCAAGCCCCTCTCCCCCAACCCAGGTCTTTTTCAGAGGAATCTCTCTACCTAACTATCTGGCCTTTGGGACAGTCGTCCATTTGGCCATTCCAAGTCCAGCCAAGCCTTTGGATCCTGACTCTGTCAACTGGCATGTTAAGGTCACCCTGGAGAACTGGGAACATCTGGAGCAGCTGACAGTGGTGGTGGTTACCCCTGGGGTGCCTGCCTTGTGCAGGCTTCCATATGTTCACGTTGCATGCATTCATTCCTTTGTGTTTTCTTGTTCCCAATGATTTGCTCTTGAAGAGGTTTTTCTCAGCTGGCAGTGAGTGGCCCCTACCAATGAAAGGACCAGTACAGTGCCCATCCCCCTCCTACCATGCAGCTGCCTGAGTCTCCTCTGTGTTGTCTTGCTGCTTCTTTGCTGTTTCCAGTGCTGTGTTTGCCTCTTTTGTCCTTCTGGAGGCCTGCCCATCTGACAATTGCTTGCCTTCTTGGTCCCTGTCCCGTCTGTTTGCTCAGGATGTTTGGAGAACATTGGAGGTCTTGCCATATCAAGTGGATATGCCCTGCAAGGATTCAGGTCTGGCATCACAGGTGTAGCCTAAGGAGTGAAGCTGTCCATTCATTGTATGGATCTATTTTATGGAAATGCCCCATTGATACTTTGGTTCCCTGGGACACTGGATTCCTGATCTAGGTGCTGTTACTACTACTTATTTTGATGTAGTATTAGTGATTTTGAGCCCCCTAATGTATAACTCCAGATGTCAAGTGTATTGGGCTTTGATTTTTCAAAAGACTGTACATTTGCTGACCCCAGGGAGATACTACCTGCTGGCCAACAGAGGATTACTTAGCCTTGGGAAATGTGAGGTTGTGACCATGTTTGCAAAGGCAGTTTAAAGAGAATTGAGATTTCTTAGAGGTGGAAAAATAGATAAAACAGTGGACCAGGAACCTAGAAGACCTGAGTTCAGTCTGTCCTCAGACACTTACTAACTTGGTAACTCATAGCAAATCACTTAACTTCCATTTGTCCTCAGTTTCCTCACCTCTAAAATGGGGAGAATAATAGCACTCACCTCCCAGGGTTATTAGGAGAACCAAGTGAGACCACATTTGCAAAAAACAGTTCTTGGCACATAGTAGGCACTATGTATAAATGCTGATTCCCTTCCTTCTCTCGTAAGAGGTCAACAGTTTTCTTAGATTAGGATGTGACTCCACAAAATTGGCCAGGGACCAGATCAGTCAATCAGTATGCATTAAGCACTTATCTCAGCAGGTACCAGAAGGCTAATAATTTGTGACCACCTCCCAGCACCGCTTTAAGCACTGATGTTGCCTTGGTCACTTGTGAAGTGAACTTCCAGGGAGAGAATACCCCAGTGAAATGGAGAGAATCTGTAGTTGTTTTCTCCTTCCAGACAACACCAGAGGCAAAGCTCCCACCACCTCATCTCCCCCCTTTCTCATTTGTTTTTTTCTCTATTCCTTATTTCTTTAAAAACATTTACTTTCTGAGTTGACCAAGTATTCACAAATAGAAACGACTTTTGTTATAACATTATTCAGGCAAAGAATATTCAGTTAAGTGGTGGTATTAGGAGGATGGAAAAGAGAAAGTGTACTTCTTTCTGAAGCAGTTGGCTACAGCTAACTCTCCTTCCCATTAGCTGACTCTCCTGGGGGCACATGGACTAGCTGTGTGATCCTGGACAAGTCACTTCACCCTGTTTGCCTCAGTTTCCTCATCTGTAAAATGAACTAGAAAAGAATATGACAAGCCTTTCTTATATCTTTGTCAAGAAAACCCCAAATATGGTCTTGAAAAGTCAGACATGACTGAAATGACTGAACAAAAACAAACTATCCTCTCTACTGGTATTCCTTCTCACCCTCTTCCCTTCCCATGCAATAGGTTCAACGAGCTCCCTCTCTCCCAGAAGCACCAGAATGAAGGCATTAACTAAGGGAAAATCCTAGTTATGGGGACTGGACAGAAACCTGAAGGGAGAAGCTAGAAGGCAATGGGTCTTCCCACACAATGGTGGGGACCATCCAACTGGGCAGAGTGAGCTTTTCTGTAGCTAGACCAAAGGACACCAACCCTAAGCCACTCTTCTACTTTTAAAGACTTCAAGTAAAGGAGAACCCACCACCAACTGAGGGAACCCATCCCACATTTTATTACTACAATTTTTTGGAAGCTCTCCTTCCCAGCTGTTCGACATTTGTCTCTTTGCCACATGTATCTGTTGCTCATGGTGCTGCCTGGGAAAGTGAACTGCTCTTCCCTTTGCCAGACCTTCAAACACTTGAAGACAATTGACCTCTATTTCCCACCCCAGCCTTCTCTCCTGAAGGATCAAATCCCTTCAATTGTCCCAAACATGGCGTCTCAAAGACCTAACGTGTGCTGCTTCTGCTCCACTGGGCACTGCAGCTTATCCAAGCTCTCTAAGTCCTGGCACCCAGAATTGAACACAGTATTCCAAAAGGGAACTCAAGATTCTCACCCCTAGTTTGGGGTTATCTGCAGATTTAGATTGTAGATCATCTTGGCTTTTATCTAAGTTGATGACAAAAAATGTTGAGCTAGCACAGGAACAAACAGAGATTGCTGGGATACTCCCCTGGAGACCTGCTTCCAAGTTGAAATCATGAAGTAATGGCTACTTGGTGGGTTAGTCTTTCCACCACCTCTGAATCTAATGCCAAATCCACATCCCTCTCTCTGTTTCTGTCTCTGTCTCTATCTCTGTCTCTGTCTCTGTCTCTCTCTCTCTCATCTCTCCCTCCCACAAGAATACCATAAGAGACTTTTATGACAGGATTCTATAAAACTGAGAGAAGAAAAGTATCTATGACATTGCCTTAATCTACCAGTCTAGTACCACTGCCAAAAAGGAAATGAGGTTGGTTTACCATGATCTGTTGTAGATGAAATCATGCTGGCTTTCAGGTAATCACCACTTCCCTTCCTGAATATTCACCAATCATCTCTTTAATAATACACTCTAGAATTCTGCCAGGAATTGAAATCAGGGTCATTGGCTTATAGTTTGCAGACTATATCCTCCTCCATCATGTAAAAATCAGGGCGGAATTCACTCTTCTCCACCTTGAGCACCTTACCCTTTCTCTTTGATCTCTCAAAGAACATGGATGATAGCTCAGTAATTGTATCTGCCAGTGCTGAGTCCAAAGGTTTGCACTCCTAAAGACAACTAGGGTTTGCTTACTAGTTTCTAAGTTACCTTGGATGTCAACTCCCTCTTAGCCATTTTTGTTCTGCCCTTTCATGTCCAGGGATCCCTCTCATTGATAGGGGGAAGAAAGAAGCCAAATAATAATGGAGTGGCTCACCACTTTCTCTCTGTTATCAACCATCATTGTACTTTCCACTCTAAGTAGACTGGTCCAGAGAGTGTAGAACCAGAATAATAGGTGGAAGCTATAAAGAGACCAATATTGGAACTTCGAGAGCCAAGATGATGGTGTAAGCAGTAAGTCACTCTCACTCTCCCTTACTGACCTTGAAAAATCCAGAAAATACAGCCCCAGGAAAAATACGGAAACAGTGGAGCCAGCAAAAAGATGGGGTGAGGCAGTTTTTTTCTTTTTTCTTTTTTTTTAGCTCATGAGGCTAGGGGGATTAACGGGAAAGGTCCCTCTTACTATAGCCGATGGGGACCGATGGGAGGTGTTCCAGCAAACCAGCAGCAAGCCCCATCTCAGCAAACCAGCAGGAAATCTTGAGCCCCAGGGTGGTGGAGGGGGCAAGTGCCAACACTAGGACCCCCACATGCCTTTGCACAGACAGGAGAGCCTGCAGATACCAGCACAGAGAGCCACCACTTGCTCAGTGGACAAGTGTCCACTGGTGGTTGAGGCCACCTGTGCTCTAGCACAGCCTACAGCAAGGAGACAACCTATAGTGGCCAGACCACCCCCATCCCACACCTCACCCCAAGAGCTTCAGTATAACCCAGGGGAAATGCAGTAAAACCCCACCTGGCCTTGGCACACACCAGCCACCACCACTAACTCCAGCTCAGCACTAGGAAAGCTACAGCCTTTACAGCCTCCAGCTGCCAGAACCTGAGGCCCCAGAACACAAAGCCAATAATCAGACCCCAAATGGAAAAAGAGGTACAAAAACTAATTGAACAAAACCATTAAAAAATAGAATTGGTCAAGTGGAAGCTAATGACTCTATGAGATACCAAGCATCAGTCAAACCAAATTAAAAGAATGAAAAAATAGAAATGTAAAATACCTCACTGGAAAAACAACTGACCTGGAAAATAAACCCAGGAGAGATCATTTAAGAATTATTGGTCTACCTGAAAGCCATGATGAAGAAAGGAGCCTGGACAGTATTTTCCAAGAAATCATCAAGAAAAACTGCCCCAAAGTCCTAGAACCAGAGGGTAAAATAGTCATTGAAAGAATTTACTGATCACCTCCTGAAAGAGATTCCAAATTGAATTATATATCATTATAATTATTGAATTATATTATTATTATAACCAAATTCCAGAATTATTAGGTCAAGGAGAAAGTACTGTAAGCAGCCAGAAACGAACCAAATATCATAGAACTACAGTCAGGATTACAGGGCTTTGCAGGTTCTACATTAAAAGATGAAAGGACTTGGAATGTGATGTTCTGTAAGGCAAAGGAGTTTGGACTACAACCAAGGATCATCTATGTAGCAAAATTGAGCATAATCTTTTAGGAGAAGAGATGGACATTCAATGAAATAGGGAACTTCCAGATCTTCCAAATGAAAAGACCAGAGCTCAATGGAAAATTTGATCTTCAAATACGACTCAAGAGAGGCATAAAAAGATAAACAGGAAAGGGAAAAAAAGGGGCCAATGTTGGCTTGCTATAAGAAAAACTTTCTATAAAGGAGAGATGTCTCCAAGAAGACCAGACTGCTTCCGGAGAGGGCACGTTGTCCCAAACAGGAATGGACTGCCTTCAGAGAAGGTGGATTCCCGCTCACTGGAGGTCTGTAAGCAAAGGCTGGATGCCCACTTGCCCTGAATGTGAACCATATGGCCCTTAAGGTTCCTTCTGGTTCTGAGGTTCTATGATCTGCCATCGCAAAAGCCTTCAGGAGCTCCCTCTTTTTCGGGATAAAACATAAGCTCTTTGGCCTGGCATTCAAGGCTTTCCAGAGCCTAGATCCCAGTTCAATTTCCAGCCCTACTTCACATTTTCCCTTCTCACATACTCTTCTTTCAGCCAGATTGACCCCATTAGTTCTTCCTTTATCCCACTTTTCCCTCTATGAGACAGAATAAAGACTTTTTGGCCTGGCATTCGGTGCTCTCCACAATCTAAATCTGACTTAGATTTTCAGCCTAGCTTACATTTTCCCCCCTCATATACCATATGTTCCAGCCCAAGTGTCCTAGTGGCTCTTTCCTGAACTTGCGCTTCCCTCTCTCATCTCTGTAAGCATTAATTGAGGCCTAGAATACTCTCTCTTCATCTCTATCCCCTCCCTCCCGCCCCACAGCATGTCCCACCTCCTCCCCTGAGCCCATTAGCCAAAAGTGGTAGTGCTCTCCTCTGATTTTCTCAGAGGACCCTGTATGACTCTCTCCTTTGTCCTTCTCATACTATACTCGATACATCTGCATACATGCTGAATTGTCCCAGTAAATTGTGAGTTCTTTGATTATAAACTCATAGGTCTGGAGCAAGAAGAGATTGCAGAGGTCCTTGACTCCAACTTCCTTATTTGATAGAAGAGGAAACTGAGGTTCAGAGGGTGTGAAGTGACTTGTGCAGGGTTGCTCATCAGATCATAGATCTAGACCTGAAAGGATCTTCAGAGACCATCTAATCCAACTTTTTCATTTTATAGATGTGGAAACTGAAACCCTATAAGAGTAAGACACTTGCCCAAAGTCGCATATAGGATCCTAGCTCTAGAGTAGGAAGGGAAATCACAAGTCTAACCGCTTCATTTTATAGGGGAGAATACTCAGGCCCCAGAAATAAAGGGACCTGTCCAAGGTCATACAGGTAGTAAGAATCCAAAATAGGGTTCACACCCTGGATTTAGTGTTCATTTTATTGCTCCATTCTGCCTTATGTTGCATTGTGGATCACATGAAATAGTGAATTTCTTGAGACCCATGATTCCCAGCTCCATGTGTAGCATCATCTGGGGAATAGTTGTGTTAACATATTGATGACTTTGGTGGCAAGTCATATAATCCATCATGATCTCCTTGAAAGCAAGGGCTATCTCATTTTGTTTTAGTATATCCAGTGATCAGCACAGCACCTGACACATAGTAGGTGACTTATAAATGCTTATTGAATCATGGGCCCATCTCATTATCCATATGTCAAACTTGTCAACACATCCACTTACTCAATAGGCTAATCATTCAGTGGCACAGAATCAGCACTTTTCAACTGTGGTGCTGAAGAGGACTTTAAAGAGTTCCTTGGACAGCAAAGAGGTCAAGTCAGTCAATACTTAAAGAAATTATTTCAGACTATTTACTGGAAGGTCAAATACTAAAACTGAAGCTTAGGTACTTTGGCCACATGAGAAAATGGGGTTCATTGTATAAGACCGTGATGTTGGGAAAGATTGAAAGCAAAAGCAAAAGGGAATGGCAGAGGATGAGGTGGAGGGATAGTGTCATGGAAGTGATGGATGTGAGCTTGGATATAATTTGAGAGGTAGTAGAGGACAGAAGGGTCTGGTGTGCTATGGTCCATGGGTCACAAAGAGTTGGACACAACTGAATGACTGAACTACAGCAAGTGCAATTCGATGTTGTAATGTAAATAATAGCCATGGGAATGAGGAGACTCTGAATAAATGGCATGACCATCACCAGGTTTCCTTTGAAAATGCAAGAGCACCAAGGGGAAAGGACACTGGATGTACTCAGTAGTTATGATCCTACCATTTCCCAGATTTTCTGCTATGAATAAACCACCTAACCTCTCTCTGGGCCTCTATGAAATGGATATGAAGGTACTTCAGTCACCTATCTTAAAGGACTCTTGTGAGCCAAGTACTTTATAACATTCAGGCCCTCCAGCAATGTGAGTTGACCTAAATGTTATTTTCCTAAAGCTTTAGCTCCCCTCACCTAAACTTCCTCTCCCTCCATCTTTACAGTTTCTAAAATTTCTAAAACATTTTACAATTTCTAAAAAATTTCTACAATTTCTAAAATCACGATTTCTAAAAAAAAGATATAGTCCTTTTTGCTAAAGCCAACCCCACCATTTTTTTCTTGATTCCATTACCTCTCAAATCTAGAATCTTGTCTTTCTTTTGTCATTCTCTCTTTCTTTCTTCAATCTCCCCTTTCTTGCCTCCTACAAATATAGCCTATCTGTAATAAACCTTCACTTCACAATTCTATCTCCTCAAGACAGCATCTTCTGTCTCTTCTTCATCACCAAACTGCTATACTTAGTATCTACATTTCCTTAACTCCTTATCACACAGTCCCCATAATTGCTGTCCCAAACCTTCCTCTCTCTCCTCAAGTACAGATATCACCAACTCCCACCCTCAACTGAAGACTTTGCCTCCTACCCTACTGAAGAAATGGAGGCAATTGTCAAAGCTCCCTCATCTCCCCTCCTCCATACCTTAAGATGCTTTGACATATGTTAGCTACGTGACCCTGGGTAGGTCATATAACTTCTTAGTGCTCTAGGCAGCTGTCAAAGACTCTAAGTTACAAGGCACTTCCCCACCCAAGAAGTCCCTATACTAATGAAATAATTTGCAACTTTCACAAGAAGGGAGAGCTCATACTGAGAGAGGGGGAGTCACAAACCAAAAGGATCTTGATAGACCAGGCCAGGGGTGGGAAACCTATGACCTTGAGGCCACATGTGACCCCCTAGGTCTTCAAGTTTGGCCCTTTGACTGGGTCCAAACTTCACAGAACAATTTGTTCACTGTCCTCTGCACTTATCAGGCCTCATCCAGAGGGTGGTATTCATCTGTTCTGGGTACCATGGTTTAAAGACACTGCTCATCTGGAGAGTGTTCAGAGGAGAACACGCAGGAAGAATGTTGGGTCCATGTCACATGAGGATCAGGTGAAGGAATTAGATGTAGTCCGAAGAAGAGGAGATTTAGGAGCTTACATGAGAGCTATCTTGAAGTTTTTCACAAGCTGTCTAGCATATGTGGGAGGGCCTAGGTTTGTTCCATTGGGTCCTAGAAGGCTGAACCATGAGTCATAAGTAGAAGTTGCAAAGAGGCAGACTTAGGTTGGATGTCAGGAAAAGCTTGCTAACAACTGCATCCATCCAGAAGTAGAACATGGTGGGTTCCCCCTTCTTGGAGGTCTAGGAGTTGAGACTGGATGACAATTTTGGGAGATGTCAGGGTAGGAATTGCTTTCATTTATGGGTTAAATTCGATGACTGCTGAGGTCCCTTCCAGTTCTCAAGGTGGGGTGTATGGGGTGTTCAGGGAGGACTAGAACCTCCCGTGTGAAGGCTTGCCAAGCACTTTTCTGGGCCACCCATTCACCTTTGATGTCCACCTCTCACTCAATTCTCTCCTGTGGCTCCAAGAAGCTCAGAGGTCACACCCCCAAAAAACCATCTGGTCACTGGATTCAGATGGCTGTGGAGGAGAAGTGAGGCTGGTGACCTTACACAGCCCTCCATCACTCAAAGTCAAGTACAAGTCATGTTATCATTTCTCTGATGGTTGGGTCTTCTTCGGCAATGAAGGATGAACACAACAACCACAATCTAGGCTTCTCTAGGTTCCTTATAAGTACATCCAAATGAAATGATGGCTACCCAAGTGAAGTCTCCTTTCTCTCACCAAATACCCTCTACTCAAATTGGAGAAAGTTAGCTCTAGCAGTTGAAGACTTAGAGGCCCACCCGTGACCTTGAGGCTGCAAGTTCCCCACCCCTATTCCATACCTCTATGAAGCTTCAAATGTCAGGGTGGGAAGGAAGGACCATCTCTCTGGCCCAACCCCTTCATTGTACAGAGGGAGGAAACTGAGGCAGCCAAGAGGGGAGAGGCAGCATTGTAGGGTAAACTAGGGGGTAAACTAGATTTGGAGTCAGAGAACCTGGGTTCACATCATATCTCTGTCATCATTTTATGCCTGTATAACCTGGGGTCAGACATTTCTTCAGTTTCCTCCTCTGTACAATGGGGTGGGGGGAGGAGGGGGAGAGTGAGATTCTAGGGCCTCTAAGGGCCCTTTAGACTCCAGTCATAGAATCTTATGATTGTGAAAGTGATTTGTTTAAAGTGACTCATGGATAGAGCTGGGACTAGGTTGCCAAACCCAGTGGCCTTTTCTCCATCCAAGTTCTCCATGATCTCTCTGCAGTCTCTGAGAGCACCGATCACTCCTTTGCTGGATCTTCATTCAGATCACAAGTGGCCCCCAGGGCCCTGTGCTGCGCCCAATCTCTTCTCCCTCTACCCTACTTCACTTGCTGATCTCATTGGCTCCCATGGATCCACTTACCATCTCTATACTGATGTTTCTAAGATCTACCTAATCTGTCCCAACCTCTCTGTGGACCTACAATGTCCTATATTCAATAGACATCTCTAACTGGATGTAAGTAGACCTCTTAAACTCAGCAAGTCTGAGACAGAACTTATTATCTTTTCCCATAAATCTTTCCTGTTCTCCCCACACAGTGCCTCCACCTTACCTATTAATGTACAAGGCCACACCTTCTTCCCTGTCCTTCAGGCTCCCAACCTAGTAATCATCCTCAATGCTTTCTCACTTTCCACCCCCAGATCCAATCTGTCACCAACGACTGTTGATTTCATCTTTGCAGTATTTCTTGAATGCTCCCCCTTTTCTCCTCTGACCCTGTCAACCACCTTGGTCCAGGCCCTCATCACCTTCCATCTGGACTGGTGCAATAGCTGCTGCTGTCTGCCTGCCACAAGACTCTCCCCACTCCAAACCATTTTCCATTCAGCCCCCAAAGTGTTTGTCCTAAAGCTCATGTATGACCACGTCATTCCCCTATTCAGTAAACTTCCAGTGACTCCCTATTGCCCCCAGGATCAAATACAAAATGCCCTAATTGACATTCTAAGTCTTTCCTCACCTAGCCCTATCCTACCTATCCAATCTTCTGACACCTTGTTCCTCAACAGGTACTCTTTGATCACTGACCTCCTTGCTGTTCCACAAATAAGACACTCCATCTCTCTTTCCAGGTGTTTTCTCTGTTTTTCCTTGCCCTCTTCCCCCATGCTCTCCCTTCTTAATTTGGTCTACTGATTTCCCTGGCTTCCTTTAAGTTCCAACTAAAATTCCACCTTCTCCAGAAAGCCTTTCCCAACAACCTCAATTCTAGTTCCTTCCCTCTGTTAATTATTTTCTACTTATTCTATATATAGCTTGTTTTGTATATATTCGTTTGCATACTCTCTCCTTAGATTGTAAGCTCCTTCAGGGGTAGGGAAACTTGAGGCCACATGAGGCCTTCTAGGCCCTTGGGTGTGGCCTTTTGACCAAGTCCAAGTTTGACAGAACCAGTCTTTTTGTTAAGGGGATTTGTTCTGTGAAGTTTGGATTCAATCTAAAGGCCGCACTTGAGGACCTAGAGAGCCACATATGGCCTCGAGGTCAAAGGTTCCACACCCCTGTAACAGGGAAGGGACTAGTCTTCTGCCTCGTTTTGTATCCCTAGTACATGATACCAATTTAATAAAAGCTTATTGATTGGTTGTCCTGTCTATAACCTGTTGTGTCTATTTTATTATGTGTTTTATCACCTGCAAAGAACAGTTTAAGAGAGAGAGAACATCTATGGCCCCATGTGTAACTGGGGGAACATCATTTCACCACTGTGTGGGAACTGTTTCCCTGATTGTACAATAAGTAGGTGGGATGGAACCCCAACTCCAGCCCCTGCCCCCCCCAGTCCTGCCTCCTGCTTGGACACTTCCTTGCCTTTCCCCAATCACTCCCAGGGCCCCAGTTTCCCCATCTGTAAAAAGAGGGAGGGTAGCCCCGATCTGAACTCCTTCCCCCAACCTGGCCTTCTCTTACTCCTCCCCCACCCTGAACCACTTCAGTTTCCTCTCTTGCCACACAGGGCCCATTCTCCTCAGCATCGGACCATATGGTTGGGCCTGTGCCGGGAAAGGAGATGTAGGAAGGGGAAGAGGGAGGGGGAGGGGGGGAACGAAGGCCAATCCTAGTCTGCCCAGAGGAACTGGCCTTGGCCTTTTGTCCTTCTATTGGTCTGGCGCAGCCTACCAGCTGCCTGCCTCCCAGCACCTCCCCAGTGTCTCGTCACCCAGGCAACCACTTGTTACCCAGGCAACCACTGGAAGTGTCTAGGTGCTGGCTGGCGTAGAGGCACAGGGTGGGGGGCATCCAAGATGGAAAGCGGGGGCAGTCTGAGGATGGGGGTCGTGGGCCCCTCACTATTTCTATCCCCGATGTTGTCACTCACTCAGTCTTTCCTCCCTCCCTCCTTTGTTCCTCCTTGCCTCTCTATCTCGCCAAATCCCTCTTTATTCTCCCTCCCACTCTTCCATTCTCCCATCGATTCCCTTCCCCCTCCATCCATCCCTTTTCCCCACCGCCCCTCCCCCCTTTCCCATCCTTTTTGAAATCTGTCCCCTCGCTCTGAGCCCCTCCCTTTCCTATGCTTCCCCTTCTCTCCCCTCCCCCTCTCTTTTCTATTCCTTCCCTCATCTCACCATCGTTTTTTCCATCCTTCTCCCCCCTCCTTTTTCTATCCCTCCTGCTTTCTCCTTCTCATTTTTCTTTTCTCTACTTTTCATGGACTGTCACAGTTGGAAGGAAGCTCAGAAAATAACCAGTTCAAAAACAAACAAAAATCCAGAACAAATATACCAGAAAAATACCAACTTACATTCTGTAAGGGTAAACAATGGGTACACACTTGGGTGTGTTAGAGTGGTGGACAGCCTGATTGTACACAGGTACATACAAAGCAAATACAGGGCCCTCTGGGGCCAACCAGAACTAGTCAAATCCTTCCCTATTCCATGTGTCATTCTGCTAACATGCCCCCTCCCCAAGTCTTCTTCCTTATGCTAAACATCCCCTTCTCTTTCAACTGAGCTCCCTATGGCATGATCTCTGGTCTCAACTATTCTGGTTGCCCTCCTTTGAACCTCTTCCATCTTTGTCAGTTGTCTATTTACACAGTGCCAGGTGGTGCCCCAAACTAAACACAATATTTCAGATGGCATTATATCAGGAAAGACACCATCTTCTCTTCATATAGCCTATGATTGATCAAATCAGCTTTCCCACATGCCATCTCATGCCATTGATCTACACTGAGTTCACCCAAAACTGCCAAATCGTTTTTCAAAAAACTCTCATAAGGCCATGTCTCATATCTCCCCCATCCCGGACCTCAAGAGTTGAGGACCATACTGATTAGGGCAAAGGTACCCATTAGGAATGGGGATCAAGAGACTATGGAACTCCTGGCAAGGAAATCCCTCTACCAAGAAAGATCAGCACATGCTCTACATCTTGAATCTTAGAGAGTTGCCTTGAGCATTAAGAGGGGAAGTAACTTGGCCTGCATCACACAACCAGGATATGTTAGGACCAGGACTTGAATCTAGGATTTCTGGTTTCTGAGGCCAACTCTCTATCCACTAAACTAAGCCACTTTTTACATTAAGGGAAGATGTTCTTGTACAAAATGACCAATATGGACTTGTTCTATATGATTGAACATATATAACTTATTTCTGATTGCTTACCGTCTCAGGGAGGGGAGAGGGGAGAAAGGAGAAGGGAGGAGAGAAGGAAAGATAGAATTTGGAACTTAAAAAAAACTAAATGTTAAAAAATTGTTTTAACATGTAATTGGGACAAAAATATTAGGAGAAAATGGAGAAATTGGAATGAATCTTTCAACAAGTGTTTTAGTAAGTATCTAAGTCTGTCTCCCCCTCCCCATCTCCTATCCAAAGGAAGGTAAATTTGGATGGCCAGAGGATGCCCAGTTAACTTGGGGTTTACTGGCTAGATCCTTTCCTCTCTTTTCCTCCCCCCCTCCCCTCCTCTCTCCTCTCCCCTCTCCTAAAACCTTAAACCTACTGTACTCTGAAGCCCATACATTGTACCACCCTAGATCTCTGCCCAAGCTCCACTTAAGGGCTGTTTTCTGGACCCTCCTGGCTTAAGAGCGATTATCAATAGTAACTGTTGCTGTTTCCTTTCCAGCCTGATTTGCTTGTTTTTCTTTGCCTCGTTAAAGGGGCTACCCCCTGACTACCTCTTAAATAGACCTATTCACTGAATGGGCATCACCTCACCCTAAGTGAGTACCGAGAAGGCCTTGGCCTAAAGGGGCCAAGGTCTCTCATTGCATCCTGGGCCATCTCCAGTCATCCTGATGAATATCTGGTCACTAGATCCAGATGACTCTGGAGGAGAAAGTGAGGCTGGTGACCTTGCACACAGCCTTCCCTCCCTCAAAACAAAGTCAAATGCAAATCATGTCATCATTTCTTTGATGTCATGGTCTTGTTCAACAACGAAGGATGAACACAACTATGTACCAAGATCTGGGATAGGCACTGGAGATACAAGCAAAAAGAAGGAAATAATCCCTATTTGCAAGGCACCCACATTTTAATGGGAGAGACTAGAGTGGTCTTGGAAGGGGGTGCCCAAATCCCTTAGAGGAAAGCTTCAGATAACCCTGGATGACTCAAAAAGCAGTCTACCTCCCATCCACTAAAATCTTATTGATGAAAACTTTCCTAAATTGAGTTTTGCAAACTGAGACAGATAACTCAGACAAGTACACTAAATCCTGGTGAGTCTGGGGTTCCAGCTGCTGCCCACACAAAAGGCATTGAAAAAACTGTTGAATGACAAAGTAGACCTGCTGGCTGGCTTCTCCCTTGGAATCGGCCCCACCCCCAGTTTTGCAGAGGATTATTTCTCATTAAAGAACTCCAAAATCCTGGAGCAAGATGAGAAAGGCATGAGCTGGGCCCAGATCGATTGTCTGACATTGATCGATTACTTCGTTGACTGTATTTTCATTCAGTTTTGGGGGATGCAGTGATTAATGACTGACTTACCAGCCAGGCTTCTATCTTGTCTTGCTCAGCTACAGCAGTGAAGCATTGGTGATGGAGTTTGGGGGGTAGGGGGAATGGTCCATGCAAAGGCGCACCGGGCTTCCATTAAGATGTAAACCCAGAGGGCAGTAATTTACGGTAAAACAGATCCCACTGATGGGGAGGGGGAGAAGAAAATCTCCAGAACCATATGCACAGGGACCTGTTTCGTTTTTTAAGGATTACTTTTATTTAATAAAGTGAACATGAAAAAGCAAGCTGATGAGAACCATGGAGGCCTTCTGCCTGCTGCCTACTTACCCTGTTTTTCAATGAGCCAGAAATGTGATTTACCACAGCCCTCACCAGCACCTTTAATGTGACAGTTTAGGCTGAGGAGATTTACTAGAGTCAACTGAAAATGGCTCCCAAGGGACTCAATTTTTCAGCTCGAGCATTTACACCTTGGAAATCAGCAAATGTTACAAACCAGGACTTGATTTAGTGTTTACTTGATTGTTTAGACCTAAATTAATGGACAGAATGGCAGTAATGCAGCTTAAAGTGAAAAGTATACAATGTACATATTTTTTGGAGAGAGGTGGTTTTTAAAATTTGCCAGATACCCTCAGTAGAGTGTATGTACGATGGTTTCACTGAGATCAGCCAGGGTTTCAAAAATCCGTACAACTAGTAAGTGACTCCTGTTTGTCTCAATTACACAATGGGGATATGTTATCTAATAAAATATTACGATGCACATATCTTATAACATATGGCATTATTATATTATTATAGTACTTCCCTCACAGAATTGTTGTAAGGATAAAATGAGATAATATTTGCAAAAGTGCTTAGCACAGTCTGGAACAGAGTAGGCACTATATAAATTCTTATTCATTTTCTTCCCTGTCCGTCTCTGCACAGGGTGCCTGGCTACTTCAGCTAGGCTGGCTAGCTGGCTAGCCTGCCTTATAGCTTCCAGTTCAAATAAAATTTAGATCTAATTCTCTAGGTTTTTAACTGAAACTCCTCTTCTCACCCTCTTCTGTGACCCTCTCTCTCACCCTGAAACCAGATTTTCCCTCCCAAGAACATATTGTGTTCGTCCTTCGTTGCCAAAGAAGACCATGCCATCAGAGAAATGATGACATGACTTGCACTTGACTTTCCCCTGCTCCATGACCCTACCAACCCTCAATTCATCAGTTTCTCAACATACTCTCCAACTTCCAATAAAATAAATAAATGTAACATGAGTCATAGGTAAAGAAAAGGAAATAAATCTTCATTTACAATGTGATCCAAGCTTTCCTTTTGAGATTTTTTTCTTAAGGTTGTCTAGATCCTTGGGGCTGGTCAGCAGCCCTGCTTCAGAGATGCTGTGAGGGATGTTGGATTGCTGAAATCTACCACTGATGTTGCTCAGAGATGACTATGGTTTTGGAAGTTCAGAAGTGAATGCAGTTCCCAATGAAAAGATGTAACATGCAGCTATCATAAAAACACACCAGCCTAGGCAGGCTCTTAGCCTTTCTAGGTCAAATACACAGATAAATTATACTAGAACCCCAAGCAGTACCCCTCATGTACAACAAAGACCCCTGTCTGTAGCACAGTGCCTCCTAATTTGTTCAGTGGGAGCTTTTGCTTTACCTGAGGTCACATGTGATCCTCTAGGTCCTCAAGTGTGGCCCTCTGACTGAATCCCAACTTTACAGAGCAAATCTCCTTAATAGAAGGATTTAGTCTGTCAAATTTGGACTCAAGTCAAAAGACCGCACCCATACCTCGAGGTAAAACTGCTTGGGCAACGCTGTCCCACCTGAAAAGTTCTTTGTTGGGGCTGGGAGATGGCTCCCTGGAGTAGAACAAGTGTTATAGCATCCTTTTCTTTACCTTCACAGACATGGGTGTGCAGTTCACATCTACAAAGTCCCACTGCAGTGTTCTTCACCTCCAAATCTCCTAAGGTTAATCCTCCATCATAGAACAATGAAAGGACTTGTCACTAGTATGAAGCTGAAAACCCTGGGTGGCCTTTGGTCCTCTCCAGCCTTGTTACTGTGGTAGGGGGTCAAAATACTCAATTAGAAGGAGAGATGACGTTTTGCTAGCTTTCATTTGTTTCCTTCAATGTGGCAAGTAACACCTTCTGTCATTAGACTTCCCTGTGATGAGGAATGACTGAGTATTCCCACAGTAGTGTGGACTCAGTCAGGACAACCAGCATCTTGTCTCCCAGCTGCCTTCTCTGATTTGTGTTTCCTTTCCTAAGTGACTGAGCAATCATTCTCAAAATGGATGTGTCCCTGCTTAGAGGTGACTGAAAGTTCTAGAATCAATTGAGTGAAGCAGTTAGAGATGGATCTAGTTCAGACTGGTAACTTATTTGTTCAGGCTTGGTGTTGTGATGAAGCGAGGCACCTTTGATAATGGAAAGAAAAACAGAATTTCTGGGTAAATTTTAATCAATTTTATTAACTATGTCTAGAAAGCAATCAACAAAATGGCCTATTATTCCCCTGGGCAACAAAAGAGAGGCCAAGCCTGTGGAGGTGGGCTTATTCCCAAGAGGGTCTTGGGGTAGGTGACACTGAACAACCAGTCTTGGTCAAAGAAAGTTATCAATATCCATATAACTTGTGTGACAAAAGGGAGAACCCATATTTTTCGAGACCTGTAGGAATAAACACAATGAGTAAGAATCCCATTCACCTAAACTTAGAATTTCTTTACTGTCTCTGATTAGATCTTAGCCTTCCTGGCTAGATAAATCTTTGCCCAAGATTTCAGACACTGGTTGATTTCTGGATGAGGAAATGTAAAAGGGGAAAAACTTTGGTCCTAATTCAATAATTAGCTATTAAATATAAGAGAGAAATAATCATTTCTCTTTCACACATAGGTCACACATAGCTACCAGTTAGTCATAGCATGGAAAAGCGATACAAAGATACATCAGCACTTAGCTCAGTATACCAAGTGCCCCTCATCTCAATATGGAAACGAGTCTGATCAGCAATCAGCAAAAGAAGACTTAGTTTTGGAAGTTCCACCAAATCTGAAGGGCCTACTACAGTAAGTGCGTCATCTGATACCCTGGAGTGACCAGGAATTCATGTCTGTATGGCCAGAGAATTCCAGGAAGCTGCATCAAAGTAGCTTGGGTCTCAACAATACTTCTGCTCTAGTTAATCAAGTCTCTGGGACAGCTTTGTTGCCATTTAGAAGAAAATGAGTCCAATCCATGCTGTGGACTCTGGTAGATTGGTCCTATTCCAGAAACTAATTGGTGGGAAGGGGAATTTCTTTTTTGGATATGACCATTGATATCCCCCAGTGAGTGGAGAAGCCCAAGGCTTGCCTTGGCCAGAAGACATGGACTTTCAGGGAGGTAGCTGAAACCTGAGGTAAAATACAAAATGCCTCACTAATTAGCAGTCTTATTAAGTGCTTCCTGTTTAGATCATTTGAAATTTCAACTTCCTGACCAGACAGAATAGTGGTTAGCATCATCACTTCTTTGATTTGAGTCTTACTGGCAATATGTATTTGTGAGGATCTTTTGAGGCAGGTGATAAATGAAGGCAATGCCGAAAGGACTGGGCCTGGAGTCAGGAAGTTTATTGTTGTGGTTGCTGACTCTTGGTGACCCCATTTGGGATTTTTTTGGCAAAGATACTGGAGTGGTTTGCCATTTCCTTCTCCATTTCATTTTACAGATGAGGAAAGTAAGGCAAACAGGGTAAAGTGACTTGCCCATGGTCACACAGCTAGCAAGTGTCTGAGGCCAGATTTGAACTCAAAAAAAAATGAGCCTGGCCTCTATTCATTGTTCCACCTAGCTGCTCTGGAGTCAAGAAGACCTGAGTTTGCCACAGTTTCACTGAATTTGCACAGTGCCTCACAAGTAGATGCTTATCCCATCCCTGCTTTAGAGAGTACCTTTCTACTGACTCCTTTTGGAAAAGCCAAATTCAAAACATGAGCCAGAACCTAACCTTTAAAGAATTTATTCCTGAGGTCCTAGGGTAGAGGTTTAATAAGTCCAAGAACAGGAGGAAAGGAAGCCTCTGCCTTTTCTTAGACCCTAGGCTCTCCTAGGACTGACTCCAGTATGATCTCATCAGTAGGTCCAGTAGAGGGTCCTCTTAATGGAGAAGGGAGTCTATGTAGTGCTCCAATTCCCTGCATCCACCTTAAACTTTAGACAAACTTGTGCTTTCTTCTTTAAAAAAAAGCAACAAAACTTGAGTCTTGTTTTCATACCTTCATCTCTTAATGTCCCTCCCTCCTCATCTATCCAGAGAAGTATTCCTTGCAATAAAGAATAAAAAGGAACGAAAAAAAAAACAATTTAGCAAAACCAAGGCATTAAATGAAGTCTGGCCAGCCTTCTCAGTGGCGGGGTGAAGGAGGAAGGGGCGGAAAGAAGAGAATTTTGAACTCAAAGTTTTAAAAACGAATGTTAATTTTTTTTCACATATTTGGGGGAAAATAAAACAAAAACTGGAGTCCAGCCGTAAATATAATGTTTCATGCCCCCAGTGCAGGCATTTGCAAAGAAGAAAGGGAGCTTCATTTTCTCCCATCTTCTTCAGGTCCAAACTGGATTAAGATGATTTATTCCGAATTTAGTATCACTTTTTTTCTTTTAGCTTCCACCACTGCAGTCCTCGGGTCTAGTGTTCTCCCTCCAGAGCGTACCTATTTCTCCCGATTCTTTCCACTCTGGTATCAATCCATCGATCTGTCACCATCAGGATTGCAGTGGGAGGCAGTGGGGGAGGGGTGACAGAGGATGAGCAGCCAAAGCCCCTACCTGTGACTGTCTATGAGGTATGACTGCCACACTATGGGGGGGGCCTTTCATGGCCGAGCCACGCCCTGCCACGCCCTGTCCCCTCCCCTCCCTAGAGAGGGTGCCCCGGGAGGGAGGGAGCCAGAGGGAGCTGGGCTGCTTAGGGAGCCGGACTGACCTTGGCCTTCTAGGCCTCGTGGACGCCGCACTCCTCCTTCAATTCGGTGACGTCAACATTTAGAAGCCCAGGAGGAACACGGCGTGAGTGTGAGTTTGTCGCTGATCCCTTCCCTAAAGGAGGGCCCTCCCCCACAGTGACCATCGGCCCTTCCTGTTACAGACCCTGGTTCGGACCCTTTTCTTTCCCTCCCCCATCTCCACCCCCAGCCCAAAAGACAACTTTCCTACGGGAGTCAAACTGACCTTGGCCATTGGGTCCCCCTTCAATCCAGACCCCTGGCACTCTCCCGCTCTGCCTTCTCCTCATCGAAGTATCCTCCACAGGAGCCAGACCCACCTGTGGCATTTGATCCTTGTGAGTAGGAGCCGGGAGATTGAGGCTGCCCTCTCCCTTCCCCTACTGAGATCCAGCAAGACATCTCCTTCATGGACGTGGACGGCTGAATGTGTTCCCACTCCCCAAACTGGCTCAAGGTGAGACCCGGAGACAAAACAAAACCGGAATAGAGTTGACTGTCATCGTGGAGGCCAAGACCAGCTGGAGGCTGACACCCTCCAGTTCTTCTGATGTCTTCTAGAAAATACGGAGACCGGTTCATTCCCATCCGAGACGGAGTCAAATGGAGTCTGAGATTCCATAGACCAGACAACTCTGAGAAATGGTGGGAACAGAAAGAGAATACAAAAGGAAAGGCTGGAGGCAGCAGGAGTGAACTACTGTACTCTGCCTTGCTGGAGAATGAGATGCTGGAAGGTTCAATCCAGGGAATCCAGGCCCAAACATCAGTCCCACAGGAAGAGAATCTCTTCACTTATGGGCAATGCACAAAGCACCAGAAACCTGGTAACACCAGTCAAGTACCTCAATTTCCCTTATCCTCCATCAGCACCAACAGCCAGATATTACTAACTTCTACAGCAAGACCCACCCCCCAAATCTCTAGTACTCCCTACAAAGTACTTGAAGCCCCAGGACTAAGTGATGACTTTTATCTAAATCTCCTAGACTGGTCTTGCCTCAATGTAGTCATTGTGGGCCTGGGTCCTTATGTTTATCTGTGGAATGGCCATACAAGGCAGGTGATCAGACTTTGTGATTTATCTCTGGAAGATGATATTGTGACCTCTGTAAGCTGTTCTGAGCGGGGGAAATTGGTAGGGGTTGGCACAAATAAAGGCTTCATACAGATCTGGGATGTGACTGTGGGGAGGAGAGTGTCCACAATGGAGGGTCACTTAGACAGAGTTGGTGTATTGGCCTGGTATGCAGACCAGATTTCTTCTGGGAGTAGAGATGCAAGGATCCTCCAGAGAGATATTCGGGCAACATCACTACAATCTCTAAGGTGGCTGCAAGGTCACAATCAGGAAGTGTGTGGGTTAAAGTGGTCCATAAATCACCAGCTTCTAGCCTCAGGTGGAAATGACAAGAAGCTTCTGATCTGGAGCCACTCCAGCAGAATGCCTGTCCAGCAGTACACCGCTCATAAGGCAGCTGTGAAAGCCATCGCATGGTCTCCTCACCAGCATGGTCTGTTAGCATCAGGTGGTGGGACAAATGACCGCTGCATCCGATTCTGGAATACGCTGACGGACCAGTCTCTCCATTACATTGATACCGGTTCTCAAGTGTGCAACCTGGCCTGGTCTGAAAATGTTGATCAGCTGGTGAGCACCCATGGATTTGCACAAAGCCAGATTATCATCTGGAAACACCCCTCCATGACAAAAGTTATCGAACTTCTGGGACATTCCTGCCGAGCTTTGCACCTGGCAGTGTCTCCTAATGGAGAAGAAATAGTTACAGGGGCTGGAGATAATACTCTAAGATTCTGGAAGGTTTTTCCCAAAACCCGTGTCACAAAGAAATGTACATCTGTCCTTGATCTCTTCACTAGAATCCGGTAATTTCCCAACCCCACACATCAGGACCACCATCATGCACCAAAAAAGAACAAAACATTGACTTTTATCATCATGCATGGAACCTTGATGCAAGAAGGGAAGGAAGGATGGGGTGGGCAGGTTGACTTGGAGAAATCTGTGAGATGCTTATTAAATTGCTCATTGTGAACATTGTTGAGTGGTATTTGGGCAGGGGATGTGGTTGAGGGGAAGCAACTGGAACTTAGAAGTCCATTACTCACAAAAGGCAGAACCAAACTGAGGGTTGCATGGCCATTTTATATGCCGTCCAGGTCCAATGCAACTTGAGAACAGTTATCTCTTCTGCTCTATCACTTCTGGAAAGTCATATAAATGTACTTCCACTTTTGTCATTGTTAGGGAGTGGGGCAAGGAATGAAAATGAAGAGCCTGTATGTAACCTAGAGTCAGAGCAGCTCCCTTCTCCTGAAGTGGACATTATTTCTCCCTGGGCCCCTAGGCTGAGAGATATCTGTTACGTTACTGGGCAGGGTTGGATAATCTACCTAGTAACAGGTTTTTTGTTTGGGCCCCTGTCAAAATGTTATTCCCCTTTGGGTTGTGAAATATCTGATGAATTGTTAACAGTCATTTTTTGCTTAGTCCATTTGCATGGTAACCACCTGTGCCCCCCTAATGTTAGACCCCCTTGCCGGGCAACGAGCCCCCTCCCCTTCCTGACAACTACTCTATGTTGAATGACAACCAGTCTGTGATTGGCTACCTCTCCTGGCACCTGTTTTGTGTTAGGGTTCCTTTGCCTAGTAGCACCCTGACAACCACCTTCTGTTTGGGGGTTCTTGCTTAGAAGCAAGCCCTGCTCTTGCTCTGTCAGAACTCTGTTTGTTGTGGAAATCTCAAGGCTGTACCTAGTAGTGCTGAAATGCTTAAAATGCACTCACCCATCTCAGTTCAGGGCTGTCTCCTCTGGGTCTCTACATGAGGCAGCTGCCAGCCTGGCTAATAAATGACGCTCTCGAAATTCCCAATTAATTTTGCCTGTGACTTATTAACTCTGTCCATTTCACTCCAAATGGGGTACCCTGCCCTTGAGGCTGTAGGCCTTTGGAGCTGGAATTTTCTACACAAAGGAAGGTGGGAGCTATAAAACAAAGACCTTTCCAGGGGCTTGTAGGTGGGATTCAGGGATTTCTAGTCCCTAATGGGTGACAAAACTAGGTGTTCCCATCCAGAAGGAGAGGAAAATTCTATTGTATACTCTCTGGTGCCTGCAACTTATATCAATCTAAAAGCATTTCTTAAGTGATCATCATGTACAAGGAACAGTGCTAAGCACTGGGGATACAAAGAAAGGCCATCCAGACAGTCTGCCCTCAAGGAGCCCACAGTTTAAGGAGGGAGATAGCCATACATCGGTACATAAGAGATATGAACCTCAAAGATCAAAGACTGGATGACCTTTCCTGAGGGACATAAATGCTCTCTCTCTGTCTCTGCCTCTCTCCCCTTCTCTGTCTCTCCTCCTCCCTTCTTCCCCTTTTCTCTCCCTCTCTCTCTTCCCCCCCACTCTGTCTCTCTCTCTCCTCCTCTGTCTCTCTCTTTCAATCTCTCTGTCCCTCCTCCCCTCCCCCCTTTCTCTCCCTCTTTTTCTCCCCCCACCCTCTGTCTCTCCCTTGCCCTTTCTCTGTCTCTGTCTCTCTTTCATTCTCTCCCCTTCTCTGTCTCTCCTCCTCCCTTCCTCCCCTTTTCTCTCCCTCTCTCTCACCTCTCTGTCTCTTTCCATCTCGCTCTGTCTCTCTTCTCCTCTCCCCCTGTTCTCTCCCTCTCTCTCTCCCTCTCTTTGTCTCCCCCCTCACTCTCTGTCTCTGCCTCTTTCCCCTTCTCTGTCTCTCCTCCTCCCTTCTTTCCCCTTTCTCTTTCCCCTCTGTCTCTCTCTGCCTCTGTTTCCTTCAGTCTCTGTCTCTCCTCCTCTCTCCTTCTCTCCCCCTCTCTGTCTCTGTATCTGTCTCTGTCTCTCTGTCTTTTCTCTCCCCCTTCTCTCCCATCTCTCTCTTTGTCTCTTTTTCCTCCTCTGTCTCTCTCTTTCAGTCTCTCTCACTCCCTCTTCTGTCCCCCTCTGTCTATCTCTGTCTCTCCTCCTCGGTCTTTCAGTTCCTCTCTGTCTCTTCTCCCCTCTCCCCCGCCATTCTCTCACTCTCTCTCCCCCCTCTCTGTCTTTCAGTCTCTGTCTGTCTCTCCTCCCCTCTCCTCCTCTTCTCTGCCCCTCTCTTTGTCTCTGTCTCTATGTCTCTGGCTCTCTCTGTCTATGTTTCTCTCTATCTCTGTCACATTCACACACACACACATGCTGGCTCCCTTTTACTTTTGGGATCAAATAGGAAATCCTGTTTGATTTTTAAAACCCTCATGACCTGATCTCTTCCTGCATTTCCAGTCTTCTTGCACTTTTCTCTCCTCTGGGATCCAGTGACGTTGGCCTCCTGGTTTTTCCTCACACAAGACACTCCATCTTTGGTCTTTGTGCCTGGCACATTGGAAGTGCTTAATAAAGAGTTATTGACTGACTGACTTGCTTGTGTGACTTTGAACAAGTCCAATCCACCTCCCTGGGCCTCAGTTTCCACCTCTGTAAAATGGAGTTGAATTAGATGATCCCTCAGGGCCCTGTCAGCTCTGTGTCAATCCCATGTGTGGTTGATCATGTGAGTACAAGAAGTGAGCAGAAGAGAAGGATGGATCACAGGTGGACAATGTGAGTCTTATCTTTGGGAGGCACAAGAAATCAGAGGATGCAGAGACATGGTGGGAAGAGCCTCCAGAAAAAAACCCTGAACAAGAATCAACGAGAACAAGGAAATGTATGGCATGAGTATCCAGACATCTTGGATCCTGTAGAATGTCCCATTTCCCTTTTGGAAGCTAGTTCTAGAGGCAGGCTCTTACATACATTCACCTAGTCTACATGTCTAACGCCTCTTTGGGGAGGCTGAGGTTCCCAGAATACACAGCCACAGATGTTTTGGAAAAACTCCAGAGGCTGTGTATGTGCACGCACATGTGTGTTTGTGAGTGTGTGAGTGAGTGTGTGTGTGAGTGTGTAAGTGTGTGTGTGTGTGTGTGTGTGTGTGTGTGTGTGTGTGTACAGGAAGGTGATTAGTTTGTGGAGATCTCTGAGAGGGAGAAAGAATATAGAGTTGAGAGAAGTACAGAATTCAAATGGCAGACAAATATTTGTTGGGAGAAGGGGACATGTGGGTCACTCCAGGAACTCTGACATGTCTCCCCAGTGCCTGCATTCATAAGGAGCATGGGAACTGCTGACTCTAGAGACACAATTAATGTGGCATCATGAACTATATCCCATTGGATGGGAGAGTCACAAACAGATGCTATCCTGAACCTCCTCTCTCCCCACCCCCACTCTACCCCCACCTCTGCTGCCTATGGTCAGAAAACTCTGATTCATGTTTCCATGTATGAGCTAACAGAGTTCTGGACTTGGAGTTAAAAAGACCTGAATTTGAATCTTGCTTCACTTAATTGTGTGACCCTGGGCAATTCACTAACTTCTCTGAGTCTCAGTTTCCTTGTCTGTGAAAAGGGTACCTATCTCATAGGCTTGTGGAGAGGATCATATGAGAAAGTATATATAAAAGGTTTTGCAAACCTCATTTAACTAGTATTAAATTACTAATGCTTTCCCTCCCTCCCAGGATTATTCTCACTAATGTAGTTACATATTACTCACCAATATAACAGGAGTCTGGTATGTGGTGCAGAGGGCCTCCCATAGGGTCTCTCCACATGGACAGTCCAGGGAGCTTGCTTCTGGTGCAGAGTTGTGAAAACATGGAATGGAAAGATGGTGGAGCATGTGTAGCTATCCTGTAATTGGGTTTAGTCTGCTGACTAGGTACTTAGGTACTAAGTACTAGGTACCTTTCGATTGGCTGCTCAGGGTTTTCAAACAGGCTGAGTCAGCCTTGACCTAGTCAGATGTGGGAAACCTGTGGCCCTCTAGGTCCTCAAGTGTAGCGCTTTGACTGAATCCAAACTTCACAGAACAAATCCCCTTAATAAAAGGATTTGTTCTATAAAACCTGGACTCAGTCAAAGGGCCATACCTGAGGACCTAGAAGACCACATGTGGCCTTGAGGCTGCACATTCCCCATCCCTGACCTAGGCCATATAACTATTTTCTCTTTGGCTGCCTTCTTGGTGGATCTTTCTGACTCCTTCACTCATAGTGTCAGATGAGAGAAAATGCCCTAAGGTCATGGTATCCCCTTTGAGGTCTTGTGGACTTGTAAAACTGAGCCTTGGTCCTGGACTTCTAAATTTGTTCATTACTCTACTGGAAGGGGTTAGAACCTCTGGTCTTGTGAATTTCAAAAGGTCATGAGGGTACTCTGTTGTCCCAGCATTCCAGAGTCTTAGTTTTACAGCCAACTCAGGATCTAGCTCTGTGGTGACAATAATTATAATGTTTATAATTATAACAAATAGTAACTATACTGTTTATTATAGTATAATAACAATTGTGATAATATAATAACAATAATTAACATTTATATGGCACTTTTAGGCTTGTAAAGCACTTTCCATATACTCATTCATTTGAACTTCACATTAAGCAGCCTTTGAGGTAGGTGTCATTAATATCTCCAACTTACAGCTGTTGTTCCTCCACAAAGAGGACCAGTGACATATCATGTTGAAGTCAAACTCCAGTGTGTTCAACTGTGGATAATCAAGAGAGATGAGCTGAACGCATTCATACTGCCAAAGTCATTGACCGTATACCTCTGGTGGAAGACAGTCCCTCTCTAGCTGAACTTCCAACTGAAGAAGAGATATTGAATGCCATTCAACCCCTCACATGTGGTAAAGTACCTGATACTGATTCCATCTCAGCAGAGATCTACAAGGCAGGGATGGGGGGTTCCTCTGCTCATACAGAAATTGTCTAGGAGATCAAGGATACCTCCATGTCCATCTCTATAAAGTAAAGGACATAATGATGGAGGAAGGGGGGCTGTCTCTCTCTTAGTCACTGCCAGTAAAATTCTTGCCAGAGTGCTCCTTAATAAGTTGATCTCTCACCTAGAATATGGTCACCCACCTGAGAGCTGGTGTGGCTTCAGAAAGGACAAACTAATGATGGGTGTGGTGCTTGCTGCTAGACAACTCCAGGAGAAATGCCAGGAGCAGAACACAGATCTGTCCATACACAAGGTACATCAATAGGACCACAGCCTTTGATACTGATAGTCATGAGGGCTTGTGGAAAATCATGGAGAAATTTGGTTGCCTGGAGAAGTTCATCAGTATTACATGTCAGTTCCATGACAGCATGTTTTCGCTTGGGTTCTAGATAAAGGACAATGCTCTTGCATTTTCCCAGTCACCAATGGAGTGAAGCAGGGGCTTGTGCTTGCTCCTGTGCTTTTCAGTAAGATATTTTCAGTGATGTTGTCTGATGCCTTCAGTGAGGATGAGAACAGCATCAAGGACAGTCACCAAACTCATGGTAAACCATTTAACTTGAAGAGGCTACAAGCCCAGATCCAAGTGGAGGGAGTGTTGGTGCATGACTTTGTGTTCGCAGATGATTGTGCACTCTATGCAGCCTCTGAGGCTGAGAGGCAACAGAGTATGGATCAATTCTCTGCTGCTTGTGCTAATTTTGGCCTAACAACACCAAGAAAACAGGTTCTCCACCAACCAGTACCACCCCATCCATACATGGAATTCTAGTTTTCAAGGAGTTATTTTCTTCCTTAAGATTTTGGACCTCTTTTTCCAATTGGTTAACTTTATTTTCATAATTGTCTTGGATTACTCTTTCCTATTTTTCCCCTCAATCTCCCTTATTTGACTTTTGAATTTCTTTTTTAGTTTTTCCAATAACTCTTTTTGGGCTTCTGACCATTTGATGTTACTCTTTGGGGTAAGAGTGGCTTTTTTACTTCACTATCTTCCTCTGGATATGAACCCAGATCTTCTTTTACATCAAAATTGCTCTCTATGGTTGGGTTCTTTTTCCTTTGCTTGTTTATTTTTATTTTAGCAGCTTGTTATTATAATCATGTTTTAATCCTGAGTGATAATGTTGCCCTAAGTCTCAAGGCCTTCTTACTGTTATTTTTCTGAATTCTGGAGGGGAGGGGACTCAATCTCAGAGACTCCTTTTTTCTTCTCCTAAGCCATAGTCAGGCCCCCAGTCACACTGTCCCAAAAATGTTCTTGTTCTCTGTGGTACTGCACTTACTCCACTTATGCTCACTCCTCTTCACCCATAGCCACAGCCTGGCATCACTTCTGGTCAGTATCACTAGGCCTAAATTCTAGAAACAGCAGGAGGTCCTTCGATTGTCCACTCAGAGGAAGGATATTGAAAGTCTTAAAACTGCACGGAGAAATACAAAAAGAAGTTCCAAAAGAAGGACAGAAAAGCAGGAGAGCTTTGAAAATAACAGGCTGGATTAATTATATACTTAAAAAGCCTGGGCTAGATTAAAGAGATTTATGGTATCATATGTAATTCTCTTTTCTTTTTGGTTTTAACTGGTATAGGGAAATTCTCATTTTTTGTGGTTTTGTTAAATTCAGAAGTTAAAGAATTAAAATAAAGGAGATTAGAAAACAATGAGGGTAGAGTCCAAGGCCAGCTCTCAATTATACCTCTCTAGACAGAATATGAGCCCAGAAGCAAGAACAACAGAAAAGATACAGGAGAGAAATTAGACTGCATGGGTTTTCCATGGTTCCTCTCCCCTATGGTACTTTATCCCATTTGTTACAAATGATTCCTTAAAGTCTCATTGCATGGACCGATGATCCCTGTGTAAGAATTAGCAGGATGAGTTCTGTTTCCACAAAGGTTATCTGAACAAGGAATGCTGTCAACACAATTTGTTAGGCTAACAGCTAATGGAGGTGGGGCTGTAAGAGTTAGCAGGGTGAGTTCTCCTTCCATATTAGAAGATTGGGGCCATAAAAGGAAGATGTCGCATGGGGAGAGGAACAGCTTAGGAGTTTCCAGGGGCCAAAAGGAGGACAAAGCTTAAGGGGCATCTTTACCTCTTCTGCTTCATAAGGTTCGTGCATATTAACTTACACTGCCCTACAGAGGGCTTAGCACCATTTTATGAACATACGTCACCTGAGGAGGGAGGGGGAACATATTAAGGTAAACATGTAATAGGTGTTCAAGAAAGTCTGTAAACTATGCTGACTCTCACCAATCAGAGTCAATTAGGAGGGATGGGAGGCTAGACACAGGGACGAAAGGCTTACTCTTGCTTCTGCAGGGTGTGGAGGATCTCATCCTGGGTCCCACATCTTCCCTGCAGGAAGTATTCAGGTTCCAATTGCTTCATTCATCTGGAATCTAGTTTGCCATGGGTCTATTTGGCATGAGAGGTTATTTCTCACACCTGGAAGGGCTGAGGACCAGGTCACCTAGTGGCCACAGAAGCTTCCCTCCCCTCCTTGATTCTGCTGCTTAGAGAGGAAGTGTTATATAATGAAAATGACTTTCATTCTAATTCAATAAACATTAAATTAGAATGGACTATGTACAACACCCTAAGTTTGGCACTTGGCATAGAGTGATGAAAAATTATGCTGTCTTTTCGTTCAGCTATGGTAAAGAACATCGGATTAGGGATCAGAGGACCTGGGTTAGGATATGAACTTTTGGAAACCTTTTACTAGCTACCATTAAGCTTGTATGATAACACACAACCACTGGGGCTCCTTTGTATCCGATGAACTGAAAATCTCTGAGAACTTTTTCCAGCTAGAGATCTATTATCAAATGAATGATCTTCAGCGGTCAGGTCAGTCAACTGGACCTCAGTTTCTTCCTTTGTCAAACAAGAAGGTGTTCAGCATAAATGAATTCTGAAGTCCCTTGTGCCTCCTGGCATGTGAGTGATAGAGAAAAGGACCAATGGCAGAGAGATGGGCTGGAAAACTTTCAGTACTGGTGTTATCTACAAACAGAAAGCAGCCACAGGCCCTTTCCACTTCCCTGATTTACATAACTGATGGAGCTAGACAGAAAGCTTCATTTCTTATGCTACACCTGTGATACCAGACATGAATCCTTGCAGGACACATCCACCTGACATGGCAAGACCTACTTCTCCAAATATCCTGAGCAAACAGACAGGACAGGGACCAAGAAGGCAAGGAATTATCAGAGGGGCAGGTCTCCAGAAGGACAAAAGAGGCAAACCCAGCACTGGAAACAGCAAAGAAGCAGCAAGAAAACACAGAGGAGACTCAGGCAGCTGCATGGGAGGAGGGGGATGGGCACTGTACTGGTCCTTTCATTGGTAGGGGCCACTCATTGCCAGCTGAGAAAAACCTCCTCAAGAGCAAATCATTGTGAACAAGAAAACACAAAGGAATGAATGCATGCAACGTGAACATATGGAAGCCTGCACAAGGCAGGCACCCCAGGGGTAACCACCACCACTGTCAGCTGCTCCAGATGTTCTCAGTTCTCCAGGGTGACCTTAACATGCCAGCTGACAGAGTCAGGATCCAAAGGTTTGGCTGGAATTGGGATGGCCAAATGGACGACTGTCCCAAAGGCCAGATAGTTAGGTAGAGAGATTCCTCTGAAAAAGACCTGGGTTGGGGGAGAGGGGCTTGGCCAGCCCACTGGAAAGCTACAAAATGACTGTGAGCTTGGCAGGAGGGTCCTCTGAGGCCCATGGCCACCATGGACCCTCCCTAGTGTACCCCAGGGGGATTCAGAGTCAGAGGGTGAAGAGGAGGGACAGCAGGACAACTCCCAGCTCCAGGCTGTCCCTGAGGCCTGCAAGGCTCTCCTCTTCCTCACCTCCAGCTCAGGCTTCCCTTCATGGGGAACCATCCCCCCATCCCCCTCAAGGCCAGCCCTTGCCTCTATAGCTTGGCTAGAGTACAAGATCTTTCCATGTTGTCTCTCCCACTGCACTGTGAGCTCCCTGAGGAGGTTTTCCCTTTTCCCTTCCCTTGTCTCCTGGGTGCTTAGCACAGAGCCTGACACACAGTAGGAGCTGAAGAAAGGCTTCCTGACTGACTGAGAGTCAGTTAGCATTGACTGAGGAATTGAATAAATGCTTAAGAATGCAATCAAAACAGTGACCAACCTATCAAGCATTGGAAAGGCCTCCTTGTCTCCTGTCATGGAGCAGGAGGGGGCAGGGCTGGGCACAGGCTTGGCTGAGCCCCAAGGCTGAGCAGATGCAGCCACATGGGGAGGAGGCAGAGGGAAGGCCAGAGCAGAGAGCAAGGAGGCTATTTTTACAGCCCCTCTTGTTCAGGCACTTGTTTCTGTTGCTAGGAGACAAGCAGCAGGTGCCCAGGATGGATCAAAGCCTGTGAGGGCAGGACCCTGCAGACTGGTTCCTTGCAGGGATATCTGGGGCCCTCAGTCCAGGCTCCAGCCCCTCCGAGGATCCCCAGGCCCTTCAGGGGGCTCCCTGGGGTGGGGAAAGGGGGTGGGCGTTATGTGGAGTCAGAGAGGAAGCAGCTGGAAGCCCAACTTGGCCTGGGAGTGGAGTGACATGTGACAAGGCCCTTCCCTCTTTGGGCATCATCTAGACAATGGTGCCTGTGGACAGCCAGGGGCTCTAGAAGGGTCTTTGGGGTCTAACTTTTGTGTCCTTCTCTGAGTCCTGGAGCCCCTGAGGCCCCATGGTGAGGCTAAGGACTGAGCAGGTGAAGAGAGTGCAAGAAGACAGAGCTGAGGGAGGAGAATAAAAAAGGGAGTAAGGTAGAGAAGTAAAGACCTTGGCCATGACCTTTGCTCCTCAGCCCCTGCCTGGAAGGGGCTTCTCTCCTACTCATCTGGGGGAATCCCTGCCTTCTCTCAAGGTGTCCCTGAGGGGCCAGCTCCTCCAGGAAGCCCTTCTGGCTCCCCCTCTGCCCCCTAGGCTGGTGCAGCATTTTCCATTTCAGTCCTCTAATGGACTGATCCCCTTCAAACCTATATTCCAGTCACTAACATCCAGGTTTTATCTGCCCCTGCCCCCCTCCCCCGCAAGAAGACTGGGATCCCTGGGTGTTCTGAAAGTCTCTCATTTTCTTGCTCCCTAAATCCCCAGATTTGAATCCCCAGAAGCATTTGAGGAATGTTTGTGGAATTGAATGGATTGGTTGAAAATTGCCCTGAAAGGACTCAGTGAATTGAGGGGGGTCGGCCAAGTTTCCTTCTCCAATAAACCAACCTGGACGGAGGCTCCCTCCAGAAATCTGGCTCCTGGGCTCAGGGATTAGAGCCCCCTCCCCAGCTGCTCCTCTGTGCCTCTCAAGCTGGAAACAGCTGGGGCCAGTTCCTTCTTTTGTTCATTTCCTGTTCACCAGCCCCTAATTCCTCAGAATCCCTTCCGCAAAGACCCAGTCATTTTGCTCTCGATCACGTGACCCCACATGGAAGCCTTGAAAATGAACTGAGATAGAGAAGTGACCAGGGACTGAACCTGCAATATCATTAAGACTGGAATCTGCCTCAGCTCTATAGGTCTGCCATTTCTGTGAGTTCCTCTTCCAGCCAGTGTGTGCTAGACCACTTAGGACCAAGGACCATGCCCAGGGCCAGATCTCCAGGACCTGTCAGACACTTGAAACCAGGACTTCTGACTCTGAGGCCAGGTTCTCCTCCCACCCCCCTCTTTGTCTCTCTGTCTCACTGTGTCTCTGTCTCTATCTGTCCCTGTTTCTCTGTCTCACTTTGTCTCTGTTTATCTCTGTCTCTCTGTCTCACTTTGTCTCTCTGTTTCTCTGTCTCTGTTTCACTGTCTGTCTCTGTTTCTTTCTGTCGCTCTCTTTCTCCTATCTCTGTCTCCCTTTTTCTGCCTGTCTCTTTCTAGCTGTGTCTCTCTGTCTCCCTCTCTCTGTCTCTCTCTGTTTCTGCCTGCCTGTCTCAGTCTCTGTCTCTCACTCACTCCAATCTGCCTCTCAAAGGCAGACACATGTTTACAAATTAATTTTACAAATGCCTTGACAAATACATCAGACCCATTCCCTAAAGTTCCATTTATCAAAGCAATCTCTCCCCTGCCCCCCCCTCACCCCCAATGCCTCTCCTGCTCCCCAGCAAAGTTCCAGAGAAAGAAATTGGAAAGTCTAGCCTAGTCTAAGGTTTATGGCCTGACTCTACTCTGGACATTGTTCTAGGGATGCCCATTTCTATAAGTGTAAAAATCCCAGAACCATATTGATTAGAGAAATGCAAATTAAAACAACTCTGAGGTACCACATCACACCAATCAGATTGGCTCACATGACAAAACAGGAAAATGATAGATGTTGGAGAAGATGTGGGAAAATTGGAACACTAATGCATCGTTGGTAGAGCTGTAGACTGATCCAACCATTCTGGAGAGCTATTTGGAACCATGTCCAAAGGGCCATAAAACTCTGCATACCCTTTGTTCCAACAATACTGGATCTATGTCTAGGTCTACATCCCAAAGAGATCATGAAAAAGGAAAAAGGACCCACATGTACAAAAATATAGAAGCTCTTTTTGTGGTAGTCAAGAACTGGAAATCGAGGGGACATCCATTAATGGAGGAAAGGCTGAACAAGTTGTGGCCTATGAATGCAATGGAATACTATTATTCTATAAGATGTGATGAGCAGGCAGATTTCAGAAAAACCTGAAAAGACTTACATAAACTGATGCTGAGTGAATTGAGCAGAACCGGGAGAACACTGTGCACGGTAACAGCAACACTGTAAGATGACCTACTTTGAGAGATTGAGCTCCTCTCAGCAATGCCAGGATCTAAGACAATTCCAAAAGACTCATGAGGGAAAACGTTGTCCACATCCAGAGAAAGAAGGACCTACTGAGTCTGAATGCAGATGGAAGCAGACCATTTGCTCTTCTTTTTTGGTGTTGGTTCTTTCTTTCTCCTGGTTTTTCCCTTTTGTTCCGATTCTTCTTTGCCAACTTGACAAGTGTGGAAATATGTTCAGGACAATTGTACCTTGACAGCCTCTGTCCGATGGCGTGCTGTCTTACAGAGGGTGTGCAGAGGGAGGGGGGCAATTTAGAAGTCAAATCTTAATCAACTGAATGTTGAAAACTAAGGTCAAATAAATAAATGGATTATTAAAAAAAAAAAGATGAAATCCTCCCTGAGTCAGTGCCAGGTCTCTAGGACAGAGTCTCTGATCCACACCCCCAGTACACTTTCACAAAAGATACAAGGAAGCACATGCCAATAAGCTCCACTAGCCACTAGATCTCTCAGCTCTCTGTTCTGGCACAGCAGAGACAAAGCAGCCCCACCCCCACATTGGAACTCCAGGAAAAAAACAGTCCTGGAGAGTAGAGAACCTTGGCCTTGGTCCAACTGGCACCAGCAGTTGAGCATCCTACTGCTCAAGCAACTCAGGTGGACCCAAGTACCCAGTGTGGGCCAAGCCCAGGGAAACATGCTGAGCACAGCAGTCTGGAGGAAGCTGGTCAGGGAGCCTACAAGGGCTGCTCAATGCCCCCTCCACCTGAATGTCCTCCTCTCTCCTGGGGGAGGGGGCCCACATGGGCCAGAGTGCAACGGAATGGAATTCTGCTTTCCCAGAAAGCCCTGGCCAATGACCGAGAATCCCTTGTCCTGGATGCTATCATGGGTTGCTGGGCTAGCACATTCCCTCAGGGTCCTGTTCTCTGCAGAGCAGAAGGCTGGTCCAGTTCCTGCACATTCCTTAGTAAGTGCCAGCAAGGGTCCTGTTTGACCCCCTGGGGAAGATATTTACATTTTCCCAGGACTCTTTAGGGGGTCATGTCTTTCTGCAGAGGAGAAGCATGGGCTTCCCAAGCGTCAGTCCCTCAAGGAATCATGACTTAGGTGTCTGTCAGGGCTTCTACATGAATTTCTCTCTGTCTCTGACTCCACGCCATTCTCTCTCTCTCTCTCTCTCTCTCTCTCTCTCTCTCTCTCTCTCTCTCTCTCTCTCTCTCTCTCTCTCTCTCTCTCTCCATATGTGTGTGTGTTTGTCTCTCTCTATTTCTCTCTCCATCTTTGTTTCCTTGTGTCTGTGTCTCTCTGTTTTTCTGTCTCTGTCTCAGTTTCTCGTTGTCTATTTGTATGTCTGTCTTTATCTCTTTCTCTGTTTATCTCTCTTTCCATCTCTGTCTCACTTTGTCCCTTTCTGTTTCTCTGTATCTCTCTGTTTCACTGTGTGTTTCTCTGCCCATCTCTCTCTTTCTACCTCTCTCCTGTCTGTCTCTCTCTCTATGTCTCACTCTGTCCCTCCGTGTCTCTGTCTTTATTTCTCTGTCTTTGTCTTTGTCTATGTCTCTGTTTATCTCTCTGTATGTTTCTGTCTCTCGGTCTCTGTCTCACTTTCTCTCTGTCTGTTTCACTGTGTCTCTCTGTCTATCCATGTCTCTGTCTCTGTCTCTCTGTCTCTCTTATTTTCTGTCTCTGTTTCTCAGTCTCCATTTCTCTGTCTTTGTCTCTTTTTATGTCTCTCTGTCTCATTCTCCATCTCTGTCTCACTTGGTATCTGTTTCTCTTTCTCTGTTTCTCTCTCTCTCTCTCTCTCTCTCTCTCTCTCTCTCTCTCTCTCTCTCTCTCTCTCTCTCTCCCTCCCCCCCTCTGTCTTTATTTCTGTCTCTCTCTTTGTCAACGTCTCCGTTTATTTCTGTCTGTCTCTCTTTCACTTTCTCTCTCTGTTTCTCTGTCTGTCTTTTCCACTGTCTGTTTCTCTGTCTCTTGTTTTCTGTCTCTGTTTCTCTCTGTCTCCATTTCTCTGCTTCTGTCTTTGTCTCTGTTTATCTCTCTGTCTCTCTGTTTCTTTCTCTCTCCATCTGTCTCACTTTGTCTTTCTGTTTCTCTCTCTCTCTCTCTCTCTCTCTCTCTCTCTCTCTCACTGTGTCTGTCTGTCTCTGCCCATCTCTCTCACTGACTCTCTGTATCTCTCCAACTGTCTCTGTGTGTGTTTGTCTCTTTCTTTCTCTGTCTTTGTTTCACTGTCTGTCTGTTTCTGTTTCCGTCTTTGTTTCAATGTGTCTGCCTCTCTGTCTATCCATCTCGTTCTCTGTCTATCCATCCATCTCTCTCTCTCTCTCTCTCTCTCTCTCTCTCTCTCTCTCTCTCTCTCTCTCTCTCTCTCTCTCTCTCTCTCTCTCCCCCGTCTGTCTGTATGACTTTGTCTCTTTCTGTTTCACTGTGTCTGTCTCTGTCCATCTCTCACTGTCTCTGTATCTCTTTCCGACTGTCTCTGTGTGTGTTTGTCTCTCTCTCTGTCTTTCTTTCTCTGTCTTTGTTTCACTCTGTCTGTTTCTGTTTCCCTGTCTTTGTTTCAATGTGTCTGCCTCTCTGTCTCTGTCTGTCTGTCTGTCTGTCTCTGTCTCTCTCTCTCATTGTTTCTGTTTCTCTGTCTGTCTCAGTCTCTTTCTCTCTCTGTCTTTGTCTCTGTTTATATCTCTCTGACTCTCTCTATCTCTCTGTCTCTGTCTCACTTTTTCTCTGTTTCTCTGTCGGTTTCACTGTGTCTGTCTGTCTCTGTCTGTCTGTCTCTCTCACTCTCTCTGTCTTACTCCGTCTGTCTTTGTCTTTATTTCTCTGTCTCTGCCTTTGTCTATGTCTCTGTTTATCTCTGTTTCAGCCTGTCTCACTTTCTGTTTCTTTGTCTTTCATTGTGTCTCTCTCTGTCTCTCATTTTTGTCTGTTTCTCACTGTCTCTATTTCTCTGTCTCTGTCTTTGTTTATCTCTCTGTCTCTCTCTCCATCTCTGTCTCTCTCTGTTCCGCTGTGTCTGTCTGTCCATCTCTCTCTGTTTCATTGTGTTTGTCTCTCTGCCTCTGTCTGTACATACCTTTCTCTCTCTCTCTCTCTCTCTCTCTCTCTCTCTCTCTCTCTCTCTCTCTCTCTCTCTCTCTCTCTCTCTCTCTCTCTCTCTCTCTCTCTCTCTCTCCTCTCTCTCTCACACACACACACACACACACACACACACACTGTATCTGCATCTCTTTCTCTTTCTCCCTCTATGTCTTTGTCTCTGTTTGTATCTCTCTGGCTCCCTCTATCTCTCTGTCTCTGTCTCACTTTCTCTGTTTCTCTGTCGGTTTCACTGTGTCTGTCTGTCTCTGTCTGTCTGTCTGTCTGTCTCGCTCTCTCTGTCTTACTCCATCTGTCTTTGTCTTTATTTCTCTGTCTCTGCCTTTGTCTATGTCTCTGTTTATCTCTGATTCAGCCTGTCTCACTTTCTGTTTCTCTGTCTTTCACTGTGTCTCTCTCTGTCTCTCATTTTTGTCTCTGTTTCTCACTGTCTCTATTTCTCTGTCTCTGTCTTTGTTTATCTCTCTGTCTTTCTCTCTCCGTCTCTGTCTCTCTCTCTTTCACTGTGTCTGTCTGTCCATCTCTCTCTCTCTGTTTCATTGTGTTTGTCTTTCTGCCTCTGTCTGTACATCTCTCTCTCTCTCTCTCTCTCTCTCTCTCTCTCTCTCTCTCTCTCTCTCTCTCTCTCTCTCCCTCCCTCCCTCTCTCTCTCTCTCTCTCTCTCTCTCTCTCTCTCTCTCTCTCTCTCTCTCTCTCTCTCTCTCACACACACACACACACACACACACACACACACTGTATCTGCATCTCTTTCTCTTTCTCCCTCTATGTCTTTGTCTCTGTTTATCTCTCTCTGGCTCTTTTTTTCTGTCTTGCTATGTCTCACTTTGTTTCTGTTTCTGTCTTTCTGTTTCACTGTGTCTTTCTCTCCCTCTGTCTATCTCTGTTCACTTCCGTTGTGTGTGTTTTTGTCTCTCTCCATCTGTTTCACTGTGTCTGTCTCTGTCTCTATTTCCCTGTCTGTGTCTTTGTCTTTGTCTCTGCTTATCTTTCTCTGTCTGTCTCACTTTCGCTCTCTTTCCCTGTCTGTCTGTTTCACTGTGTCTGTCTCTTTGATCTTCAGCATCTTTCTATGGCAATTCAAATGGAAGCAATTCAGTTACCTGGTAGCTTTTGAGGGAGGATGAAAAAGAGATGTTTAACGTGGAGGTGAGAGGTAATGCACAGTGGCTTCCTTCTGTCAGTCCCCTGTTCTCTTCACCCAGCTGCCATTTGGTCTGTCTCTTTTGTGTCTTGACCCTATGTGAGTGAGTATCAGAGATGAATTTGACCAGGACATGACCTAATTAGGTCTGAAAAGTTAGAACAGCACATGCTGGAGTCCATAGCAGAGTCTGGAAGTAGATACAGAAATGGAGCTCAGGGGGGAGCAACCAGCTTTGGAGAGCTATCTTTTTGATACAATTCATCAGTGAATCAACATTGGCAGTTGAGACCCTGTGTCATGGAAACAAGGTAGCCTCCGCCATCTAAGACACACTCAGAAGTTAATTTGGTGACATGAATATTGCCACCTCTTCATTTTGAGCACACTCTGCCCAGGGCCTGATTGAGTATGTATGTAGTGGGAAAAGTATGCCCCAATTCAGGGTCTTCTTTTTATAATCCCTTCCTTACTATTCTTTTTCAAGTACATATTGCTTTGTAAAAGCTAATTGATGTTAATTGACATTGAGGAAATGTACAGTAGATGATATTACAGAGCTTATTAATTGATGCATTTATACTAGGAGTAGGATAAAAACACACCAGATGGGAGTCATGATTAATAGCACTAGAGAAAGTATCCCCCAACTCCTCGCCTAGAACCCAGAAGGGATAAGTAGGGAGACCAAAGCCACTCATCCTATCATGGGTTGGAAGAGCAAATGCAGAACATATGTACTACATTAATATTATATGGGTATGGCAGTGCTTTATGGGTCTTGAATGGGATTGTAAAAATGAATGACATATGAAGAAAATCTTAAGTGGGAGAATGTTTTTCTATGCGTTCCTTGTTTTGTAAAAATACAGTTTTTCTAATCATTATCTAGTGTGTTATTGCCCAATAGTTTCAGGGTGCCCTTCTGTGGGGAAAGAAAGATGAATGAAAGAAGGAAAGAAAAAAAGAATGGAAGAAAGGAAAGAAAAAATAAAGGAAAGAAAAGAAGAAAGAAAGGGAGGGAGGGAGGATGGAAGAGAAAGAAAGAAAAAGAAAGGGAGAGAAAGAAAGAACAGCTCACACAAATATTTACTCCACTTAAATTCCCCCCCTTTTTTTGAGACATAGTCTTCCTATCTCACGCAGGCTGAAAGAACAGAAGGGCACTCACAGGCCTGATCCCACTGCCAACTGGCAGGGGAGCTTTAGCCTGCTCTGTTTCTGACCTGGCCCTGTTCACCCCTCCTTAGGCAGATTGGTGGTCCCTTAATCCTGGGCACCCACTCAAACATGGTGGAGATGCTGGATGGACTTTAGCCTCAACATAGCTGGGACCTCAAGTCAAATGACTCATTGTAAAGGCTGGTATACCCAGGATGGCTGCTAGCACATGTTCTTAGATCTCCTTTACTAGAAAAGATAACTGTTTCAGGGGTCAACAATCTTTTTTATTACATCCACTAGTTCAGGAGAAAAGGCAGCATTCTGAACTTCAGAGAAAACACAAACAGAGAAAATATAAGCAGAGAAATAAAGACAACAGACAGGGCTCTACTGTGTGAATCAAAGCAATATTGCTATACATTTTACATCACTTGATCAAAAGAACCTTCACATCTGATCAATCAGGGGTCTAGAGACTCAGCCTCAACCACCAAATCACAAAGCCCTTCTCATAAGTGAGCCCCCAAAGCAAAAGACCCACTCCGAATATATATACGCTTCTCAGAACCAAAAGGCAAAACAACCCTCCTGACTCAGCACCTAATTAGAAATTAGCAAAAGGTGTGAAAGCCTTCATACAAGCAAGCCTCCTCTAAGCAAGCTTCCCTTAATGGGCTCCAAGTGAGACTGAATTAATAGTTGGGCAAGATCTTCAATTCCATTAACATTACACTCATGAGGCTCGGTCTCCTCAGTAGCAGGGATTACAGGCATGTGCCACCACCTTTGACTACTCTATCACTCTCTCCAAAATTAGCACTGATCTCTTAATTGCCAAATGTAGTGACTTTTTCTCAGTCTTCATCAGCTTTTAACACTGTTGACCACCCTTTTCTCTTTGATAGTCTGTCTTCTCTAGGTCTCTAGGCCCTGCTCTCTCCTGGTTCTCCTCCTTCCTATCTGGTGGCTCTTTCTCAGTCTCCTTTGCTGGATCCTCCTCCAGGTCAGACCCACTAACTGAGGGTGATCCCCAGAGGTCTGTCCCAGGCCCTCTTCTCTTCTCCCTCTATACTACTTTGATGATCAAAGCAGGTCCTATGGATTCCTATGCTCTTTATGCAGATGATCCACAGTTCTATTTGTTCAGTCCTAACCTCTCTCTTGAAATCCAGTCTTGCATCTCTAACTTTCTATTGAACGCCTATTGCCCATGAATCTCTTCATTTCAGTATGTCCAAAAATGAACTGATCTTTCCCCTCAAATGTTTCTCTCTTTGTAACTTTCCAGTTACTATTGAGAGTACCATCCTCCAAGTTGTCCTGGTTTGTGATCTACTTGTCATTCTCAACTCCTCACCCTCCCTCACCAGTCACTTGCCAAGTCCTGTTCAGGATACTTTTGTAACATCTCTTGTATATGCCCTCTTCTCTCCTTTGGACACTACCACTACTATAGTCTAGGCCATCATCACTCATCTGAAAATTACTGAAATAGTCTGTTGCTGGCTGTCTGTGTCTCCAGTTCCTTCCCATCTCATCCCTCCTCCACTCAGATCTCCAACTGGTCTTCCTAAAGTAAGGTCTCACCGTGTCACCTCCCTTTTCAATAAACTCCAGCACTTCCCTATCACCTCCAGGATCAAACAGAAACTCCTCTGTTTACCTTTTAAAACCTTTAATGAGCTGTCTCCTTCCTTTTTGGTCTTTTTCACACCTTCCTCCCCTCTTCTGATATCCTGCCACCCAACTCACCCAAGTACTCTGCAATCCAATGACACTGGATTTCCACTGCTGCCTCTCTTATCTGGAAAACTCTGTCTTTCTGTCTCTCTCTCCCACAAGAATAGCATGAGAGACTTTTATGACAGGGTTTTATAAAACTGAAAGAAGAAAAGTATCTATTACAGGTGAGGGGAAACTGCAGCCTCGAGGTGGCCCTCTAGGTTCTCGAGTGTGCCTTTTAACTGAGTTCACATTTTACAGAACAAATCCTTTTATGAAGGAGATTTGTTCTGTGAAGTTTGGATTCAGTCAAAGGGCTGCATTTGAGGACCTAGAGGGCCACATGTGACCTTGAGGCCCACCCTGTACTTTAATCTTAGTCTCTTTCCTCTGTTCATTATTTGCAATTTATCCTGGATCTACTTTGTTTGCACGTGGCTGTGTGCATGTTGTCTCCCTCATTAGACTGGAAGCTCCCTGAGGACAAAGGCCAATCTTTTACTTTTCTTTCTGTCTCCAGTGCTTAGTCTAGTGTCTGGCATATCATAACAGATGCTTGTTAATTGGCTACCTGATTCTAATTCAAGCATTGCTATTCCAGTTACCTAATGAAACCCAAAGATATTTTATCTATCATTACCTGTACCAGCATGAGCTAAGTTGTTTTACACACACACGCATGTGTGATATATATATATATATATACACATATGTGTGTATGTGCATATTTGTAAAATCATACAAGGCATACTTCTACTTATCAGTTCTTTCTCTGGAGGTGGCTAGCATCTTCCTTCATGAGTCCTTTGTAGTTGATTTGAGTAGTTATAACAGAATAACTTGGTCATTCACAGTTATTCTTTGAACAATATTGCTGTTACTGTATACAGTGTTCTCTTGGTTTTGCTTGTTTTGCTCTTTATTATTTTGTACAAGTTTTCCATGTTTTTCTAAGTTCATTGAGCTCATCATTTCTTATAACACAGTCGTACTCCATCATAATCATATATTACAACTTGTTCAGCTATTCCCCAGTGGATGGGCATCCTCTCAATTTCCAGTTTGAGCTGCTATAAATATTTTTTTGCCATATAGATTCTTTTCCTTTCTCCCCCATCATCTTGGGAAACAGACCTGATAGTGGTATTGCTAGGTCTGAGGGTATACACAGTTTTATAACTCTATGGGTATAATTCCAGCTTGCTCTCAATAAACATATATTAAGCAGCTACTAAATACAAGACACTGGGCTAGGCACTGAGAATAAAACCCAAACAATCCCTGCTGCCCTCAAGAATCACATGCACTGCTGGGGAATACCACTTGCAAACAGCTGAGTAAATGGCAAGTCATTTCTGGGGGTGGATAAGGAGAGCACTAATCCTTATGGGCATGGGTTAGACCTTGTGTAACAGGGGGAACCTCAGCAGAGCCTTGAAGGAAGCTAAAGACTGAAAGAGGCAGAAGTTGGGGTTGGGAGAAAAGTCGGGGCACGTAGGAGAGCCTATGTAAAGGTCTGGAGGCAGGAACATCCTGGAAGACAGTCTAGCTGGAGTATAGATGCATGAGGAGTAAGGTGAGCCATATCTGGAAAAGTAGGGAAGGCCTTCACCTTGTATTTCATTCTAGAGGGAATGGGGAACCATTCCACTTTCATAGCAGAAGAGTGATTTAGTCAAAATAAAAAAGAAAATGAAACAAAAGAAGCTCCATGAAACTGACAGCCAGGGAAGCGGAATCTGCGGCCTCAAGGCAGAACAAACTTGGATTTGAAGTTTAAATTCAGTCAAAGGACCACACTTAAAGACCTAGGGGGGTATCTGTTCTGTGAAGTTTAGAGTCAAAGGACTGTACTTGAGGACCTAGAGGGCCACATGTGGCCTCTAGGCACAGGTTCCCCACCCCAGGTCTAGATGATGCACCACCCTACCCCTAGATCTTCATCACTGCATAAAGGTAGAGAGGTCCAGTTTTCCATATCTAGTATGAGGCAATGGGGCACAATGGCTAGAGACCAGACCTCCAAACTGGAGAAGAGTCCTGAGTTCAGGTCCTACTTCTGATACATACCAGCTGTGTGACTGAGCAAGTCCTTCTCATCCTTTCAGTGTTCTAGGCCACCCTCTTTCACTGAACATGTTGTGGGAAGGAGCTTCCTCACCTGAAAATTCCTAATAGTGATGAAATCATGAGTGTAGTCTCTCAGTCGGTTTTATGGGACCCATTGGGCATCACAATTATGTATGGTTGTTTCATTTTTTGCTGTTGTTTTTTCCATTTGCAGTGTTCTTCTAATCACTGTCAGTCAGGAAATAAACATTTATTAAGCCCCTACTATATGTACTAGCTGTGTGATCCTGCACAAGTCATTTGACCCTGTTTGCCTCAATTTCTCATCTCTAAAATTGGGATACACTGGAGAAGGAAATGGCAAACCACTCCAGAATCTTTGCCAAGAAACTCCCCTCCCCATTGAGTCATGTAGAGCCTGACACCACCAAACAACTACATGCAGGGCACTGTGCTAAACTCTGAGGATACAAAGAAAAGAGAAAAAAAAATAGTTTCTACTCCCAGAGGGTTCACAATGTAATGATGTAATAAGGGACAGAGACAGGATTCGAAGGCTCATGGTTTCTCCAGATTCCTTCGAGATTCAGCTCAAAACACATCATCTGTAAGAGTCAGGCTGCTTACAGCCTTCTGTTTATTAGCTCCAACTGATTCAGTCTATTTTTGATGTTTAAAATGTTGACTTGCTCACTGACTGACCTAATGGAGCTTACATTCTAATTGGGGAGATAATATATGTAAGTATAAACAAAATAATGTTATTTTTGGAGGGGGTGAGGACTAGGAATTGGGGGGAATCCGGTACAGCATCTAATGGAGGTGATTATGGAGAAGTTTTGAAGGTGAATGGTGGTTCTAAGAGAAGGAGAGAGGGTATTCCAGGCACTGGGCAGATCTATTGCAAAAGTGTGGAGTTGGGAGATGGATGAACAGTATTTGAGAAACAGAGCCCCGTTGTTTTGCTGAACTTTGAGGTCCTTTCCATTTCTCAAATCCAGTGGTTTTCAACCGTCGAGGGTCTGGTGAGCGCCCGATGGGAGTAATATCTTTGGGTCAGGCCGAGCCAGGGATTAGAGGAGGATGGCAGAAGGTACCAGTAACGAACCGAGCCCGAAGAAGCTTGCAAAGTGCCGGAGTTCAGAGAGGAGGGGAAGGTGAGACTGAGGGGGCGGAGCCTGGAGCCAAGGGGCGGGGCCACGGGCGGAGGCAGGATGCGCGCCCCTGGAAGCAGCTGCGGAGCGGGGAGGGAGGGGGAGGAAGGGGAGGAAGGGGAGGAAGGGGAGGAGCAGGAGGAGGGTGGGGGGAGGTGGCCGAGGCTTCCAGTCCTGGCCCCCGACGCCCCTGGGCGAAGCCCACCACCTGGGCGGAGGAGTGCGGGAGACTGAGGTCATGGAGCACATCACGCTGCCCAAGGTAAGGCGCTACCCCCAACTCGGGCCAGGGGAGGCTCGGGGCCACTTCCGGGCTCGGGGGTGCCCGCAACCCGGCCTCGGAGGAGCCTTCCCCCAGGTCCCCTGCTTCCCACTTAGGGCCCCTCCCCAAACAAGCCTCGAGTCTCCCCTTTGGATCGTGTGTGGGTCTCTCCGCCACGCCTTGGGACTCCTGTGAACTTCCTCCACTCGGTCACGTCCTGTTCAGTTCTCCTTCCCGAGCTCACCTAGGCAGTGTGGTGGAGTGGCTGGAGTGCCCGCGGGCTTTTGGCCCCTTAGATGAATGGTCGCTGGACTCTGCTCTGCCCATTTCTGGGCCTAAGCTCCCCCCTCTGTAAAATGAGGGCTGTAGATTTGATCCCCCAAAGCTCCTGGTCCGCCGACTCGGGGCTTGTATTTTCAGTGTAGGGAGAAAACTCTATCCAATGAAGAAACTCCCTCCGCCAAAGTAGATAGACAACCAACTCTCCTGCAACTTTTATGCAGTCTTAGAGAGTTTTGTTAAGAAGAAAAAAACTGACAAGACCTGTGATTTCATTGGCAGAAGGAGCTCCCAGTGAGGGAAATTTCTGTACCAGTGCAGATCTGCACCTGCTTTGCAGCAATGAGTCTTAGAGGGCCCACAGTTATGGGAGGTGCAGAGCTGAGTGATTTGATGGTTATAGGGGTACGACACATTTTGCTTCTATCTTCTCACTCTGATACTCTGGGAAAAAAATCACCACCACTGCCCTATCCCACCCCCAGCGTAAGGGATACCACTCGTTGAGGATGCCTTTCAGTAGCCAACAGCCAGCTCTAGTTAATAATGGCTGACAATTTTTATCAAAAGATCATAGACTCAGTTTCCTTTTCTGTAAAATAAGGAAGTTGGACTACATGACTTCCAAGCCTCTCAGCTTCAAATACTCGATATTAACCTAATAAAAGGAGATACGTATAGGCATCACTGTGACTTGCTGAAATGACTGTGAAAGACTTTGAGAGGGTTTACCTAAATTGAGAAAAAAAGCATGAGTAAAAGGGAATGGTTTTATGTATGAAAAACACATGCTCATCAGGAAATCCTGGCACTAGAGGAGTAGAAACATGGTGAAACATTGGAATGAACATTAGCAGACAGAGATATAAAAGCAAAGTCATCACAAAATACTAAATCCAAAAGAACGTGTGGGCAGAATAAGAAAGGACTTTGGGAGGCAGATCAAAAACCCAGCATGGAGGCATGAAAGAGTGATGATTAAAAGCCTGCTGGAACTCTGGAAAAGGAAAGCAGCTACTTTATTCTGGGCTTGCTTTATTGATAATTTGATCCTTGAGAAGGTGGAGTAATCATGGAGAGGGGTGTGATTTAATGAAATAGAAATGAGGAGAACCTTAGGGCAAAGGAACCAATCTTAGAATTTGTGAAGGAGAAAGAAAAAAACTGGGCATAGTCTGACATGTACCCTCATCTTGGGAAAAGCACATTTCAGAAGGTTCATAAATAAGCTAAACCATGAGTGGGGAACCTGAAGTCTCAAGACCACATGTGGCCTTCTGGGTCCTCAGGAGCAGTATTTTCACTGAATCCAAGTTTTTACACAACAAATCCTTTTATTAAGGGAATGTGTTTTGTGAAGTTTGGATTTGGTCAAAAAGGCCATACTTGAGGACCAAGAGGGAATTTGTTCTGTGAAGTTTAGATTAAACCAAAGGGTAGCACTTGAGGACAGAGAGGGAATTTGTTCTGTGAAATTTAAATTCAGTCAAAGGACCAGACTTGAGGAGCTAAAGGGCCACATGTGGCCTCAAGGCTGCAGATTCCCCACCCCTGGGCTAGGCAACAGTATTGAGGCATTGATGTGACTCGTTAGCTAGAACTCTCAGTCTGGAATCAGGAAGACCTGAGTTCAGATTCAGTCTCAGATATTAACTGCATGTCCGTGGGCAGGTCAGTTAACTCTGTTTGCCTCAGTTTTCTCATCTGTAAAATGAGGATAGTAATAGCACTCACCTTGCAGGAGTTTTGGGACAATCAAATGAGATAATGATTGTAAAGTGCTTAGCGCTATATGAAGTTAGCTATTATCATTATTATCTGTCCACATCCTAAAATCCCATAGTCCAAAAGAGTCGCCAGAGTTAGATTTTAAAGATAGAAAGAGAAACAATTAAAAAAAAAAAGAGCATGTGAGAGGGGTGAAATTTGAGGCACCTACAGAAGATGGCTTTTTTGAAGGGTTTAGCTACAGAGGGCAGGAGAGATACAATACAATACTAACAGGGATGGCAGGGTCAGATTTCTTTTTCAGGATCGGGGGGGACATGGGCATGTTTTGTAGCTACCTTTGAAATCTATAATTGTCAATGAAACTCAGTTTATACACCACATGTAGTTTGTCCCAATCTCTGCCTCTCTCCTCATACTCTCTAAAACTACTCATTGCTTCTTGTTTAGATATTCTACATACAATTATATATGCACTTATTATCTCTCTGTTCAGATATCAGCTTTTTGATAGCAGAAACTGTGCTTCTTTTTTCTTCATATCTCCAATATTTACAACAGTGTCTGACAGAGTAGAGACTTACTGATTGATTTACAAAATATATGCAGGTTTTATCACTTTTCAGACAAGTGGAGTAACCTACAAAATAAAACTGCACTAAGATGGTACCAGGACTTAAACAGTTGCCTTATAAAAAAAAAAGAAAGAGAAACAATTCAAGTGAAGGAGTAAAAGGGAACTGCTATCTTAAAAGACTACCATGAATAGAGGGAATTCATTGATCAAGGTAGTTTTTTAAAAAATACATTTTATTGTTCTCTTTTGTCTTTACACCACCTACATTTCCCATTGTATCCCTTCTCCTCCCCCTCCCCAAGAGCCATCCCTTTTAATAAAGAATAAAAAAGAGGAAGAAAAAAAATTTAGCGAGACTGCCAACATATCAGAAAAGACGGACATTATACAAAGCATTGTCCATCTAGGGTCCCCCACATTTTCAAAGAATCAGAAGGAGGCATCATCTCCTCTCTTGTTTCTAAGGCCAAGTAGAATAAAAAAGCAAAAGCTGTTTAAAAATGAATATGGCCTGGAAGGATACCATCAGGAACACAAAAGCTTTGAGTAAACTGAGGCTAGTGATGACCAACTCAGAATTTTTCTAGCATTTTATAAGGAAGGTGATGAATGCAAAAATTGACATCCTGATTTTCCAGCCTTGCCGAGAAAGGTTCCAAAAGATGACATTAGGTAGAACAGAGCTGACTGATGATGTTCCACAGAATGCAACAAGTACTTATTTAGTGCTTGCTATGTGGTCAGCTCTGGATATACAAATAGAAAAGGAGATTGGTCCCTGCCTTGAAGGGACTCGAATTCTAAAAGGGGCAGGCAAGTGAAGAGGTGGCATTGCAGGCCATTTCTTTCCAGGTGCTTTCATACCAGCACTTTCTCTTTCTGCCTTAGAAGTATAATTCAACAAACATTTATTAAGCTCCTATTGTGTGGAAAGGCATGGTGCTTAACGTTGCTATTGTAGCCTCTGTAAAGCCAAAAAAAGACTACTTTCTCTTAAACAATTATTATTACGATTGAGGTAAATGGAGAGATCTTAGGAATGGTCTGGTCCAACACCCTTATCTTACAGATGAGAAAACCAAGGAAAGTGATGGGACTTATCCAAGGTCATAATGTTAGTAAGTGCCAGAGCAAGGCATGTCTTTGGACAGCAGGTCCTGCACCAATCTGTAAAATGGGGATAATAATAGCCCTTCCCTCCAGGGGTTTTGTGAGGATGGAATGAGATGTTGATTGTAAAGTTATCTACCAACCATTAATGAGGTCCCTGTCCTAGACATCAACTCCTCAAGACAGTCAGCCCAATCTTTAGCTGTCTTTTCCTATATTAAAGTGAGGCAGTTAACTCATGAGGCCTTCTGGGCCAGGAGACATTTTTTGAACGATTTTTAACAAACTTCTTGGCATCACTGCTCTGTCCCAGTAGAGCTTACTCCCACCTAAATATTCCCCTCCTACGTGGTATTTGAAAGCATCTTTCTGGCTAGACCTGTTCTGCTCCCAACCCCTGGAGTGCTAGAAAAAAAGGGTTAGGCCAGGGGTGGGGAACCTATGACCTATAGGCTATATACGGCCCTCCAGGTCCTCAAGTGCAGCCCAGCTTCACAGAATAAATCCTTTTATTGAGGAGATTTGTTCTGTGAAATTGGGATTCAGTCAAAGGACTGCACCCGAGGACCTAGAGGGTCACAAGTGACCTTGAGACTGAAGGCTTCCTATCCCTTTGGAAGATTATTAGATATTATTCTAATATTAGATATTGATATTAGAGAATAATCTAATATTTATTATATTATATGATATTCTAATATTCTAACACTATACAAATATATAAGATGTAATTAATATGTATATATAAATCCTATATGTACTAATAATATATAATAGCAATATAATATATAATTTATAATAATATTGTATAATATTCTAATATTAGATATTTGAAATGACTAAATACATTTAGGAGAAAAGATGGTATTTCATATATAGTATCTCCAAATGGCAGGAGGAAATAAGGCAGATACCTCCCTCATCCTTCAATTCCTATTTCTCTGACATTTTTTTCCTGACCCCTCCTTCATGGGGGCTGAGTTACAGGTTTCATCTGGCCCCTATTTCTTGTTCTTGCCCTATTGCTTTCTAGCTCAGGCTGTTTGTACTCACCTGCCTGGAAGGTTTGATGAAATATAGCCATCAGAAAACTATGAACACTGCTACTTCTAATTTAGAGCTCTGTCCCATTCACATTCCCACCCACTGGGCATATCAATTCCCCAGTTTGAATTCTGGACCTCTGATCCCCCTTCCTTGAGATAATGTGGTCTAGGAAGCAAGACCAACAACTTTCCCTTAACTAAGTGCTCCATTTCAGACGGAGGTCTGGTATGGGAGATTCAGGGTTAATTCTCAGAGAAACTTTAAGTGATCATGTACAAGAAGTGATTTTACTTTGGGTTGTGTTGTCTATGTCTGTTTTCTCAGGAAAATTATTTTTAAGTTAAAAAAGACAAAAATGAGGTTAGCCCTTGTGTGGATGGATTTTCAGAAACTTAGGACTGTGAAAAGTCTGGTAAGCGTGACTGTTCTAGAAAGCAGAAGGTGTGCTCCCATTCAATGGGAATTCATAGGAATTCTCCTATTCATAGGAGGTTTATCTTGAAAAGCTTAAAGAGAGGCTCTTGAGTACCAGGAGAACATGCTGGTTGGCATGGTAAGGACTTGTAACAGAGGGTGCTGTTTTTTCTTTTTCCTGAATTTCAAGTCCCAAAACACTTTGACTCTGGAGGCATCTGTCTGACTCTTTCACTTGAGAGAGACTTTGCCTGATTTGGTTAAGTCCTGGGAGGCTTCAGACATGCTTGGGGCTGGAAGTGGCCTTAAAGTTCATCTAGTCAGAGCACTTCATTTTACCAGTGAAGAAACTGAGGCCCACAGGGGAGAAATTGTTGTGCTCTAAGTTACTCAGATAGTAAGTAGCAGTGCTTGGATTTAAACCCAGGTCCAATGACTGTGCTGCATCCACTATACTTTGTTGCCTGATATAATAAATGCATGCAACACCTAATAGTGGCATATACCAGCACTCTATTTCTTGTAGTGTTTTTCATGAAATCTTTTTCAGATTTTCAGACCTGGAAGAGACCTAGGTGGCAATCCAATTCAACTCATACTGGAACTCCCACCCCCTACAACAAGGATTTTTAATCTGGGGTCCACTGTGGCTAGGCTTCAAGGGGCTCACGAACTTGGATGGAAAAAAAACAATTACCTTTTCATTTTTACTATCCTTTGACTTCCTTTATAATCGTAGTGTTTTATTTTATACATTTAAAAATGTGGTTCTGAGAATGAGTCCATAGGCTTCCCCACCCTGCGTACCCATGCAGGAGGGAGAGTCTGAGACACACAAAACGTTACGAATCTCTGCTCCATGACCTGGCCAGCAAGTGGTCATCCATCTCTGCTGGACCACCATACATTGCTCAGAATATACTGGCTCAGAATACTTCCTCAGTCTTCAATTCCCTTCTCTACCTTCTCCCTTACATTGTTGATGTTTTATACTTTCTTGCTTATGCTTTTACAGGAGAGACCTTGATGAGAAAACAGAAAAAGGTCTTTTGAAAATGTGAAAAGAAAAGAGAGGACAGGATTTGGAGTGAGAATACTTGGGTCTAAATCCTCATTCTGTTACTATCTGAGTGATTTTAGTCAAGTCATTCTACCACTCTGTGCCTCAGTTTCCCTCAACTACAAATATGGGAGTTTAAACCCTCTGTTTTTCCAGTAGTATTCATGATGAATGATGATATTGGGCAGCAATAGTATGGGGTATGTCTGATACATGTTCTTAGTCTGGTAAGCCCTTCCGGAGCCACATGTTCCTCATTTTTAAAAAATCGTAGATTTGACCTATTGCCCATTCTTGTGGAAAATCAGGGTAGAAATGGATTAAGAAACCTCGGAAGTGCACCTCATTTCCTTTCTTCCGGGAAGGGAAATAGAAAACACCATGTTTTATGGGCCACAGCGTCTCTAAGAGCAGAATTGTTGTGTTTCAACATCCGGTGTGGTCATGGCCAAGGGTGAAATGTGGAAGAAGGGCATTGACCAAGCAACTCTGTGGAGGACAGGATGATCACTTCAGAAGCAGGCTGATCTGTTTTTCCTGTAGGCAGAGAATACAGTTTTGTGCTCTGATTCTCGGCTTATTCTTAGATTGGGAGAGCAGACACCGTGCCATGCTGTCTTGTATTTCTGCCAGTGCACAGCACAGTTCTCTGCACACTCTGGGACTGAGCAATGATTGCTGAAGTTTAGGGTTTGCATGCTCCTTCCTTCCTTCCCTGCTGTGTGGCTCAGCTCTTGCCCCAGCTTCCTCCATCCCTTCAGGCAGTACTATTGACTCATACCTCACTGCAGCCCCTTCCCTCTAGTGCCTATGTCCTTCATTGCTCCTTGCCTCTTTCTGGCAGGCAGTTCCAGACACCACCCACCCCTGACCCATCCATACACACACTAATTGAAAGTGTAGACTCAAAGAGTCGTTTTGGAATGCCTCAATGATCTGTGCTATTTAGCATTTTTACGAAAGACATGGACAAAGGCATCCTTGTCAATAAATCGACACATTAGGATGTTGAGCCACATATTATAAGGTGAAATATAATAGAAATAAATGTAAAATTTAAAAAATCAGCTTCATAGGCAAAGGTGGTAGAGATATGCCTCAACAGCAGCCCATCTGAAAAAGATAAAGGGGTCTTAGTAGGTCACATGTGATATCACATTCAAGAACACCAATGTGATCTTAGGCTGCTGTCTAGTCCTAGGGAGATGTTAGCCTGCTGTCCTCTGCCTTGATCACATCTACTTGTAACTAAGATATGGTATTTACTTCTGGGTACCTCATTTTAGAAAGGATGTTGGTACAACGGGAGAAAGTCAAGAGAAAAGCCACCAGGATAATGAAACAAATGTTTAATTCTCATATTTCAGTCACAGGTAGAATTTAATCTTTTTTCTTTCTTTTTAAATAGGTTGAAAATGTCCTGTTAATGAATCGTTACATAAACAAGAAACCAGCGAATGGGACTCTTTACCTTACTGCAACCCATCTGATATATGTAGATGCTTCTGCTGAGATCCGGAAGGAAATCTGGGTCTGTGTTCCTGATAAGAAATAAATAAGTAGAACCAGAACTTGTCCATAAAGGCTTCTCATTTGGCATGTAGGAGTTCCCTTAGAGTACCAGTATTTAGTAATGAATTTATTTCCTAAATTATAGACCAGGGGTAGGGAACTTGATGCCTTGAGGCCACATATGATTTTTTAGGCCCTTGGGTGAAGCCTTTTGACTGAGTCCCAAGTTTTATAGAACAAATCCTTTTATTAAAGGGATTTATTCTGTGAAGTTTGGATTCAGTCAAAGGACCCATCCACCTGAGGACGTAAAGGGCCATATGTGACCTTGAGGCTGCAGGGGTTTTATTCAGTAAAGTTTAGATTCAGTCGGGGGGGCCCCACTTGAGGACCTAGAGAGCCACATGTGGCCTCAAGGTCACAGGTTCCCCACCTCTGATATAAACCCTTTCCTCTGAAGAATACTGTTCAAGTGAACCATTTATAGTGAGACACATAGGCTGCTGCAGTGACCAGCTATAATTGTTCTAATTCAACAAATGTTTCTTAAGCACCTACTATGTGCAAGACCCTTCTCACTTCAAAAATTACAAAAAGTTTGTAATAAGCAAGCCTTGCTTATTTTACAAATACTATGTTTATCACATTGTGTATATATACTAGGTAAATGAAATTTATAGCAAATGTTATTATTTGCAAATTTTCTCTTTTCTGCAATGGCATAACCTCCAAAATCTCCTGTTGAGCTGGTGTCCTGCCATATACCCTTTGCAAACCATTGGACTATTTTATCTTTGAGGTTTATTCTAATTGTAGTTAGAATAACTAGTAGTTCTTCAATGGTTTTTTTTCTCTGCCTCTCTAAAAAATTCATAGAAGCATAGGATTTAGCTCTGGAAGGGAGCTGAGAGGTCATATAATACAATGCTCATATTTACTACATAAAACCCAGAGGGGAAAGTGACTTGCTATTAAGAGACAGAGCTGGGTTTCCTCTGACTTGAAATTTCCTGCCTATTGCACCACGTGTCCCCTACTGTTTCCAGGGATTTCCTCTTTAGTTACATTTTCAACCCAGAACTTTATTGATCCTTCTGGCTATTTTGCTTAGAAGATGGGAGAGGAAAACAATGCAAAGTCTCTATTCCTAGGCAAGCAAGATTTTTGGCCTTCTGAGTAGAATTGCTGTTCCATCGTATCTGACTTTTCATGACTGCATGGACTGTACTGTCCACTTGCCATTTCTTGTCAGATACTGGAGTGTTTGGCATTTCCTTCCCCGCTGGATTAAGGCAAACAGAGGTTAAGTGACTTTCCCCAAGTCATGCACTAGTAGAATTATCTAGGATCTTTCCCACCATCTCTTGCAGAATAGGATGAATTGCTGCTCCCCTATTTATCTGGACTTAAGAAATTCAGTACTTGTTTTTGTAGATGGTTTTGTCTTCTACCTGACATTGGTTCCCCAATCCTAACCCTCCCCCTGGCACAGTTGTTTTTGGTCAGGACCTATCCATGTTGGGAGCTCCCCATGAGGAGACTAATAGAGATGAAAATCCCTAAAAAGGAAGTCTGTAAGAATTTACAGGGAACTTCTGGTGAGAAAAGTCCCTTTCTCAATGCAGAATAGCTTGTGTTCTGCCACTTAGAAAGAACTGCCCAGGCCACTGAGAGGTGACTCACTCAGGACATGCCTGTAGCAGGCCTGGGACCCCCTGGGACATCTCAGGTCCACCACTTCAGGCAGCCTCACTTGAATTGCCAGTATCTTTTTGTGTGTGGCTCACCGAAGCTCTTTAGTATTCCAAATAGTGAGAGAAAGGGAGCAAGTTAGACAAGACCTGGTGAGTGGTTATACTTCAGCAGTGAAAGATTTCCATGTTTCTTTTCTTTCCCCATCCACCCTGCCCCCCAAGTCTTCATATACCCTCAAGACTTCTAACTGAAAGATTTCATGAGAGACAACTCTTTGGGGAAGAATTTGAAAAAAGAAATGAGATCAATGGAAGTTGAGAACACTATTCCATTCCAGACTCTAGGAAGGAAGCACCACAGAGCTAAGAGGGGACAGATTGGACCGAATGAAAGGAAGATAATGGGGCCTATGGAAACACAGAATGAGGGATAGAATAGTAAGAATGTCAAAGAGAAAAATCGTCCCCCAATTTCCTCCGTACTTTGTATTCTGTACTTCAAAGGGAAGCTGAGATAACAGTGCCATTTGGACAGTTTCTTCTCTCCCCCTTCTGTTTTGTTTTCTTTTTCCTCAGTTTCTTTGATAAGACCTACTTCTTCCTCGTTCTTGTTTTTGCCTTAGGTCTACCATTAGAAGAACGTATTTACTTTTTTAGAATGCTTCTAGGCAAAAGTTAATTAACCAATGGAAACAATCCTAGAATCAAATTGAATGTTGAAATACTTAGTCGAACTGGTGGGGTTTGTACTCTATCCAGTACCATCCACTCTATCCAGTTTCCAACAGAAAATACTTAGCAGTGAATGACAATTCCATTCCCACAGTGTTTCCAATAGAGTCTCCCCATGCAATGCTCTAGGATCTTTTCTTTTGTCCTTTTAATGTGGAATGGCTCAGCACTACATAATGATTCTATGCACATTGTGTTTTCCTATTTTAGAATGCTCCCTCCAATAGTCCTGTGAAATAGGAAGAGCAAATATTATATATTGTATCATATCATATGTTATATTAATATCCTCATTTATAGATGAGGAAACTGAAACTTGGAGAGATGAAATAATTTAGGATCCTGAAGTTAGAAGAGACCTTGAAAGGTCACGTAGGTCAACCACCCTTCATTTTACAGGTGAAAAAATTTGAGTCCTAGGGAAATAAAATGAGTTGCCCATGGTCACACATAAGTAGTAGAGGTAGAATTGGAACCTGGATTGTCTCCAAATCCAGTACTCTTTCTACTATGTCTTGCTGCCATGGTTATATAACTAGTAAGTTTCCTCATCTGGAAATTGAAGGAGCTAGTGGAAATGAACTCGAAAAGAACCTTTCATATCTAAAACCAAAGATCCTAAGTTGGTAGAGCCAGAACTTGATCCCAGGTTGTCTTATTCCAAGTCTTTTGCTCTTTCCACCTCTTGTCCCTCAGTAGCTTTTTTGGGGGGCAGATTGTGGATTCATTGTGGCACACAATGACCTACCAGAAGTCCTTTTTATTTTCCCTTGCTTAATATACTAAGGTGGTCCCTCTCATTCATTACAACTTATCCTAAGATGGAGAGCTATTGTCAGAATGACATCTTTCTTTGCTCACCTACCTATGTGGAAGTACAATGCTTTCCTTTTTTTAAGGGTGCTTCTGATCAGTTAGGCCACTGCTAATATCCAAGAATCACTGTTCTGAGAGTCAGGCAATTTAACTTCACTGTTGGGGAAAATTGCTACTTAAAGACTGATTCATATCTCATCTTTTTGCAGATTCTGCACCACCACATTGCTGTTGTGGAGAAGTTAGCCTTTAACTCCACAGGGCATCCTCTGATCTTGCATTGCAAAAACTTTCGGACGGTACACTTTGTCTTTGGGTCTGAATGGGAATGTCTCGAAGTACATGCCTCACTGCTCAAGCTCTCCCAGCCAGGTAGTTAGGCTTTGTGATGTTTTGTGAATAATAGAAAAGTTTGAGGATGAGGATCTGGGCATAGAAATTATGACCAACTGGTAGTTGCCTTTCTATGAACCTCCTCAAAATATTAGGCTTTTTATACACTAAAAATTTTCCTTTTGATTTATGAAACCTATATCAGAAGATGAAGATGCTCTGTTATAGAGAATTACAGATTGATGGCTTCTTCCAGGTTTGGGTATCACAAGTAACATTTTTGGGATCCACACTTATGATTTTAAAAGTATAGAGGCACTCCTGAAATGGAGACCCCCTCCTCCACTAATTTCATTCAGCAACTAGCTGTAACCTCAAAGTGTGTTTATCTTCCTGATTTATCTGGGTGACTTTGGTTCTCTGAAAATTTGGTATTTGTTTTTATTGATGCCACGACTGTGATTTCAGTTCCTGATAAGGAAATGCCTTCTACCATGGTATTTCAGCAATTTCTAGTCTTGGAGGGTTGCTAAAGACATTGAAACATTAAGTGCCTTCCCCATGGTCATACCACCAGAGGCAAAAGTTGGGTCCAAGTCTTTCTGACTCCAAGACCATTGTTCTTCTTTCCATTAGCGGCAGCTAGGTGGTGCAGTGGATAGAGCACCAGTGCAGGAGTCAAGAGGACCTGAGTTCAAATCTCACCTCAGATACTTGACACTCACTAGCTATGTGACCTTGGGCAAGTCACTTAACCCCAACTGCCTCATCCTGGGTCATCTCCAGTTATCCTGATGAATATGTGGTCACTGGATTCAGATGGCTCTGGAGGAGAAGTGAGGCTGGTGATCTGCACAGCCCTCCCTCACTCAAAACAAAGTCAAGTATAAGCCATGTCATCATTTCTCTGATGGCATGGTCTTCTTCAGCAACGAAGGACAAACACACATCTTCTTTCCATTATGACCATGCTGCCTTTCCCTGAGAAATGTAACAGATTTAAAAATAAAAGTCCATTGTAACATTGTCTTTGTACACAAAGACAAACTGGATGTAGAATATTTGTTTTTCCCTGGGGCTATCTGAGTGTTCCAAAAATGACTTTGGGAAGAGGCAACTTGGTGTAGGGGTCAGGCCAAATTAACCTCAATGCCTTTTTTGCTGAGTTTATTAGATCAATTGGAGAAGGCTGTAGATGTAGATACCAGGTTTTAGCAAAGCGTTTGACAAAGTTGCCTTCTATCCTCACTGAAAATAAGGAGAGATATAGGTTGTGGATTAGATGATAGTACAGCTGGGAACATTTGGAATTGGTTGAATGACCTGACCCATAAAGTAGCCATCAGTGTCAACTTGGAGGGAGGTAACTGGTGGAATACCCCAAAGATTTCCTCCTGGCCCTTTGCTGTTCAGCGTTTTCATCAGTGATTTGGATGGGAAAAGATCTGAATATATTACAATGAGAGGACAGAAGCTCCAAAAGTGGGATCTTACATTATCTTAAGAGGAGCATAGGGTCTAGAGCAGATGTGGGGAACGTGTGGCCTTGAGGCCGCATGTGACCCTCTACACCCTCAAGTGCGACCCTTTGACTGAATCCAGACTTTACTATGGAGTTTGGATTTAGTCCAAGAGCCGCACTTGAGGACCTAGAGGGCCACGAATGACCTCAAAGCCATAGGTTCCCCTCCCCTGGTCTAGAGGAAAGGAGGTGATTGTTTCATTGTAGTTTTCCCTTGTCAATCGGTCAGGTGTTGTGTCAGTTCTACTTTCCCACATTGTAGAAAGGACTTTGACAAACTGGAAGGTACCTAAATAGTGATAGAAGTAGACCTCATTCCATATGATAGCTAGTTGAAAGACCTGAAGGTTCTGAGGCTGAAGAAAAGAAGATGTAGAGGGAATATGGTAGTTATTTTCCAAGTATTTTGAACAGAAGAAAGGAAATAGTTTTGTTGTGCTTGGATCCAAAATGTAGAAATAGAACCAGTTTATAAAAGTTACACAGAGACAAACTTGGACTTAATGACAAACTTTCTAACAAGCTGAATGAGCTGTCCTTTAGTGGTTTCCCTTTCCTTCAAGTAGTGAGGGATACTGAGGAGGGGCTATCAGAGCATGTACCATTTGGATTAAATGGGTTGTGTGAACCCATCGAACGCCAAGATTTTGGGATTAATGGAAGACCAGAATTTGAACTCAGATGCTTTGGAATCCCCGTTTTTTTAAAGTATGCTTCAATTGGTCTTCAGACACCATCTGTTCTTTTTCTGGGGATGGAGAACATTTTTCATCCTTCAGAGCTGTCTTGGATGGTTGTATTGCTGAGAACAGCTAAGTCATTCACAGCTGGTCATCTTACAATATGACTGTTACTTTGTACATCACTTTGCATCAACCCAGTTTTTCCAGTTTTTCTGAGAGCATCCTGCTCATAATCTCTTATAGTACCATAGTACTCCAATCATAATCACATACCAACACTTGTTCAGCCATTCCCCAATTTGTGGGTATCCCCTCAATTTCTAATTCTTTGCCTGTAGAAAGGAGCTACTATAACTATTTTTGTACATATAGGTGCTTTTTCTTTTTGTATTTTATCTCTTTTGGGATACAGATATAGTAGTGGTGTTGCTGGGTCAAAGGATATGCATGATTTTATAGCCCTTTGGGCATAGTTCCAAATTACTCTACGGAATGCTCAAATCAGTTCACAACTCCATCAACAGTGCATTAATGTCTCATCTTTCCCACATCCCCTCCAACATTTGTCATTTGCCTTTTCTGTCCAATTAGACAATATGAATCCCAGTTCTGTCTCTTACTACCTGTGTGACCACTTCTCTCTGGGCCTCATTTTTCTCATCTGTAAAATGGTAAAAATAGTCTTTGAGGTCCCTTCTAGTCCCGAGTTTACGATTCTGTGATCCCTACCTGTGTGACATTGGGAAAGTCACTTAACCTTTATGGGCCACGGTTTCTTCTTTTGTAAAATCAGGAGGTCAGATTAGGTGGTCTCTGAAGCCCACTTTCAACACTAGATTCTAGAGAACTAATCCTTTACTTGGTTTGTGGATGACTTTCCCTAAGTCTCCCTAATAGCTGCATCATTTTCATTACTGTTTCTCCTTCCCAGTGAAACCAGAAGAACTTTATGCATTTTCTTATAATCCCAAATCTTCGAAAGATGACAGAGAAATTGGATGGAAAATGATCGACTTAAAATCAGACTACAAGCGCATGGGAGTCCCAAATGACCATTGGCAAATAACAGATGCAAACCAAAACTATGAGGTAATCGTGAAAGAGCTGCTTGAAATATTGTATATACATGAGTCCTTTTTCTCTTTCTTTGGATGTAGTCCTAGTAATGGTTGTTGGGTTTGTCCTTCATTCTTGAAGAAGACCATGACATCAAGATGATGACATGACTTGCAGTTGACTTTGATTTGAGTAAGGCAGGGCTGTGCAAGGGCACCAGCCTCACTTTCTTTTCCATAGAGTGTGTTCAAAAGGTCTACAAACTTGAGCATGAATCTGCTTGTTTTGACTTTTATTTCTAGTAGACTTTGTTTACTTTAGTACGCTTCCTTGTGTGTGGATTTCAGTGATTTGTATGTGTGAGTGTACATATGTGTTCCTCTGCCTCAAATTCTGGTCATTCTGAGGGTGTATTTTGTTGCTGTATTGCTTCACTATGTCTCCTTTCTGGAAATTAATAGCACTATTGGAATAAAAACACTTTATAACCTGTGTGACCTTGGACAACTTCTTTCCCCGCTGTGGTCCTCAGTTTCCCCATGTATAAACTTAAGAAAATTAGACCATGTGGTCTCTAGAGTTCTTAACATTTATAAATCCTGTGATCTTATGGATAATTGTTGCTAGGCCTACCAAATAAATCTTATAAGAATTTAGTTGATTTTTTGCAATTATTCCTTTTAGATCTGTAGCACATATCCTCCTGAAATAGTCATTCCAAAAGTGGCTAGCAAGGCAATAGTCATGGGATGTGCCAAGTTCCGAAGTCGAGGACGTATTCCTGTGCTTTCCTACTTCTACAAAGAGAACAATGTAAGTTGAACATACTTCCCTCATGTACTCTGACTTTTAAATTATGTTTTCTTCTTTACTGACTTTAGCTTGGGCGTGGGGAGGGGAGAGCGGGATGCATGAATTAAGAGATGAAATGAGCATCCTTGGTCACCTCATTCACTTCCATAGCTCCAACTGTCACAGATAAGCCATTAATTCCAAAATTTGTGTCCCCAGTTCTATTGCTCCCCTGACCTCCTACATTTACAAATTGCAGCATGATGTAGTAGAAGTGATATTAAATCAAAATTAAATTAATTAAATTAATTAATTAAATCAGAGATCCTAGGTTCAAATCCTGCCTCTGCTACTTGCTGTTTGTGTGACTTTAGGTAAATTTAGGCAAAATCTCTGGGGCTCAGTTTTGCCATCTGTAAAATGAGGGGCTTGGATGAGGTAATCTCTAAGGTCTCTTTCAGCTCTGAGTCCTTTGATCCTATGAACTTTACATAATATTTAGCATTGAAAATGACCTTAGAGATCATCTTGTCTAAGATTTTCTCATTTTACAGGCAAGGAAACTGAGGCCTAGAGAGGGTTAAGTTAATTTGTCTTCTGAATAGTCCTTTTAGTCCTTAAATTCAGCTTGTATAAAACCCAAGTTCAATGTCTTTTTTCTCAAAACCTGCTTCTCCTTCCAAACTTCTTGTTTCCATTGCTGTCTCCATCACCTTCAGGCTTGGCATGTCTATATTACCTTTGACTGTTCTGTATCCATCCATAGTCATTCACTTTGTCAAGTCATGTCGATTCTACCTCCAGGTGAATAGTATTTTTCATCCAGGTCCTTTGGAGTTGTCTTGGATCATTGTGTTGGTCAGAGTAACTTAGGATTTCAAGTCTGATCATCCTTACAATATTACTGTTGCTGTGTACAGTGTCCTAGTTTTATATACTGCAGTATCCTTCCAGAGTTTGGGGGTTTCCAGCTATAACATGGACATCATGCTCTTCTGGTCTGCAGTCTGGTCCTTACTCAGAAAGAGCCCTTCTCTGCCCCGGAGCTGCATCTCAGAACTCACTGTGCAGTGAAGTTGCTAGCCTAGGGCTAGCACAAGCGGCCCCTGTAATCTCTTTCTGACCAGCTATTCAAGTCCCTTTCAGTCTCTGGGCTAAGAGAAACCTGTTGCTGCTGCTGTGACAGCCTTAGCCATATCCAAGGCCAACCATTGCTGTTGTTGCCCTGTGTACTCTGGGCCAATCCCAAGCCCAGTGCCACAGAAATCTCCGCACCTCCTAAGTCCTCTTGGGCTAGAAAATCGTCTCGCTCCAACCTTTTATTAGCTTTACTGCTCCAAAATGTGATTTGATGTGTTGTTTTAAAGTTATTTGGAGGGTGGCATGGGCCCTCTGCCATCTTGGCTTTGCCCTGTCTCCCCTAACTTGTTGAGATAGCTCTCTTCCTTCAAAGCCCTGTTCAGGCATGATTTATTCATGAAGTTTTCCCTGGTTCTCCCATCTTCACATTTTCCTAGAGCACTGTCTTTGGTTCTCTAAAACCAAATCTAGATTTGCCCCCATCCAATCCAACAGGCATTTATGAAGTGCCTACTATGTGCAAGGCACTGCAGGGAGAACAAAGATAAAATGAAAAAAGAAATATTCTGCCTTACATCGTGTATATGGCCTGTTTACCCAGTTTATTGTCAGTTGTAAATAAATGTCGGTTGACTGACTGATCTTATGGTGTTACCCTCCTTAATAGTAGATACTGTCATTTTTTATTTTTCTGAAGTTCTGAGCACACGCCCTTGTCTCTAGTCCCCAACTAGTAAACGTTTGTTGAATTGAATTGTGAAGGAAGTGCTGGTACTGTGGGCCTCTAAAATGGAGAACTTTGCTCTAAAAATGGAGACCATAAAATGTAATGTACATTAGGCAAACTTTTGCAAACTATATAGAAATGTCAGGTTATCTTCCTAGAGTTGGCATATCCTTTCAGGGATGATGTCATTTGAACCATATAGCCTTTTCCCTGAAGAACTGTCACTTGCTGAGGTGGGAGAGCCTTTCTGACCTGTGACCTTTTCTTGTTGCAGGCTGCCATATGCCGCTGTAGCCAGCCCCTCTCTGGACTTGGGTCCCGCTGCCTGGAGGATGAACAGATGTTACAGGCCATTAGCCAAGCCAATCCAGCAAGCCCATTCATCTACGTGGTAGACACAAGACCAAAGGTACCTTTAGAGGTGATTCGTTGAAATCCTCAGCTCAGGGCCAGGTGTACCTTTTCAATGGATGGATGTTCCACCTGTTTTATTCGTCCATTCCTGTAACAGATATTCATTAAGCACCTACTATGTACAAAGCACTGGCCTACAGTGGATACCAAGTTTGGCTAAATTCCTTCTGTCAAGGAGTTAACATTCTAATAGGGAGGAAGTCTCCCAAACATAGAATGATAAAACACAGTGTCATATAACAAGAGCAGTAGAGGCATCTGGGTGGCATAGTGCCAAGAGTGCCAGGCCTGAAGTCTGAAAGACCTGCGTTCAAATCTAGCCTCAGTCACTTACTAGCTCTATGACCCTGGTCAAGTCACATTACCTCTGTCTTTTTCAATTTCCTCATCTGTAAAATGGAGATAATAGCAGCATCTACCTCCCAGGACTATTGTAAAAATCATGTGAGGTGATAATTTTAAAGAGCTTAGCCCAGTGACTGGCACAGAGTAATTACTATGTAAATATTAGCTGTTAGTATTATTACCAAAAAAGAAAATAAGGAGTAGTGAATTCCAATTAGATGGTCTTTAAGGCCCCATATGTTACATTACATTATATTTAATATATTATAGTACCATGTACTATAATTATAATAACTGACATATTATGCTGTAAAGTTTACAAAGACCTTTTCAGCTGTTAACTTGTTTGATATTCATAGCAACCCTGTGAATACTATAGGAAGTATTATCCCCATTTTACAGATGAACAAACTGAAACTATAAAAGATCAAATGATTTGCCTCCTGATCACAGCAATGTCTGATGTGGAAAACAACCCCAGGTTGTTCTGACTTTGGAGTCTAGTATTCTGTCCAATACTTAGACATAGTCAGAAACTGGAGCCAGATGTCTTCAGTAGCTGTTTCTCTGCTGCAAGTATTCATAACTTTTTTTGCACCCTGGCCCCCTTTGGATGTCTGATGAAGCCCATGACCCATTTTTCAGAATAATGTTTTCAAATGCATAAAAGAAAATCCTTAGGATTACAAAGGAAACCAGTTATATTGAAATGCAGTTATCACAGTATTTTGAAAGACCCATGTTAATGGACCTGAGGTTAGGAACTCCTGCTGCAGTATTACCTGGGACCACTGAGGTAGAGGATATCTCTTGTAATTGTTGTTTTATTTGTAGAAAGAATTCTTAACCTGAAGTCCACAGACCCACCCACCTACCTAAGGGATCTGTGGATAGATTTCAGGGGATCCATGAACTTGGATGAGAAGAAAATGACATCTTTGTTTTCCCTCACTTCTAAATGAATTTAGCTTTTCCGGCAATTATTTAAAAATATTTGTCTGTAATGAGACCCATAGGTTTCACTAGGCTGCCAAAGAGATCCATGACACAAATAAGATGAAGAACCTCTGATTTGTAGTAATAAATATATATTATATAATATAATTTAATAAATATAATAGAAATATAGTAATATTTATCGTAACAAGTTCACTGGCTACCCAATGGCCACCGATTTTCCTTCTTCATTGTATCCTGTTTATTTAATGGCTCCTTAATTACTTGTGTCTCTATGATAAGAGAACATAATTAGCCACCATTTCTCTTTGAGCCAATGTATTTCCTTCTAAGACTACATTTGTTTTCCCTCTGCCCAGGTTAATGTACGTAAGTTATGCCTTAGGTGTTTTGCATATTTCTTATTAATGTGAACCCTCCCTGTCCGTGTACTTGCCAGTCTGATAAGCCAGGAAGGACTTAGCATCTGCACTGCAGCCATGTTACACAATTAGACACCATAACATATTGGTGAAAGTAGATTGCCATTTTCCCAGGTAGCAGATTGGAAAACCTGTGCAATTCTACCCTAACCTCTGGGTTAGGCCCTAGTTGATTTTTCTTTTTATTGGCTGGGTTTCAAATGATCTAGAAACTAAAGGATAATATCCCTGAGGCCCTGAGATGTGCAAGCCTTGTCCTTCCCTAACCTATCCTATTGATATCTGCCCTACCATGTCCTTGATTTGCAGCTGAATGCCATCGTCAACCGGGCAGCTGGCAAGGGATATGAAAATGAGGATAATTATGCCAATATTCGATTCAGGTTCATTAGTATTGAAAACATCCATGTGATGCGTGGCAGCCTGCAGAAACTCTTGGAAGGTATGAAGGCTTGGTCTTAATTGAGGGGAGGGAGTAGGAAGGGATGGGAAGTGGGGGAATTTGCCACAGTATACTTCCTAATGTGTACACAAAGATCAGGTGCTTTGAAGATGGAGTCAGAAATGTAACCAGGGGAAGAGAATCCATTGCCACTGTGGCATTTGATTGTAATGTGCTGTTATTGACCAATAGCATCCTGAAATATGGCTACATTAGTCTAAGGTGTAGGTGTCTGGTAGGAGCAGATTTCAGCTTGGTGTATTCATGAGTAAAATCAATAATAGTAGAACCATCTAGAAATTAGATGAGGTTCTTGAGTAGGTTTCTCCATCTCTGGACGTGGTTAAGGGGAATCTGGATGACAGCCCACATGATAGAGTAGAGAGAAGTTGGCTTCTGATGCCCAGCTGTGTGGCCTTGAGTTATCTGCTTAAGCTCTCTGAAATAAAGTGGTTATTCCCTCCACATTGAGGCGATTAAGAGCACGTGCCCCTGTGATCTGGAAAATCTGCATAAAATTTTTTGGCCCTCCTTCATAACAGAGAAGAAGTCTGAATTATTTTGGTATTAAAAGATAAAATATGTTGATAAATTGATACAAAACTATACATACTTTTTCTGCATGTCTGAGTTTCTAAACTTTTTCTGTGTTGTCTGCTGGCCTTCATGTGTCATCTGCAACACCCATAAAACTTCCCAAAATTCCCATTTAATTTCTTATGCCTACCCATGATATATCAAAACCACAATGGGGAAAGCCACAATTGTGGAAGGGATAACTAGAGTTGGACTAGATGATTGCAAAGGGTTCTTCTCCAATAAGGGAATTTGCTTTTCTTGACCATGAATATTCATTGCAAGGATTTTTTTTTCTTTCTTTTTTCAGTGGAGAGGGAGGAAGTGGGAGGTAGAGAAAATAAATGCTTGTTGATTGAAAAAAATAACATTTAAAAAAAAATCAAAGGGTTCTTCTTGCTCCAAGTCTTACGATGCCAAGTTGCTAAAAAAGATTCATGCTTCATGCAGCACATAAGGGTTGGAATAGACTGCTTTCGGAGGTCTCTTCCAACTCTGTTATTCAACAGTTCCATTGATTTCACACCACAGTTGAGAACAACTGAGCATCTGTGTTGTGGAAATCAATAGAGTATTTAACTGCAAGAGTGGTAGCATAGTCCTGTGCCAAAAGAAATATGGCTGACTTTAGTTTAGCATCCTTGTTAGGGGAGAATGCTCCAAAGTGTCCTCTGCACTTTTTGCTTTTATTGCTCTGCTGGGTAGAAACAAAGCCTTGAGCAGAATCTTGGTCACCTGCCATCACCACAGAATCTTTTGGGAAACATGGGCAAAGGGGGTCAGGATCCTTTAGAATTCTAGTCTTAGAGAATTTCTTCCAGACTATGCACAGGAGAAGCATTCATGACTAAGCAAGTCATAGAAAAGACCACACAAGATAAAATGGAAAATTTTGTTTATATGAGATTTTAAAAGTTTTTGCACAAACACATCCAGCATAGTAAAAAAGAAAAACAAGTGGAGGAAAACCTTTGCTGCTAGTTTCTCTGATGAAGGTCTCATTTGCGATATATAAGGAACTGATTCAAATTTATAAGACTTAGCCATCCCTCAATATAGATATGAGTGGGCTATTTTTTAATTTAAATTTATTAATTTAGTTATTTTTAGTTTTCAACATTCATTTCCACAAGATTTTGAGTTCCAAATTTTCTCCCCATCTCCCTCTCCCACCGTGAAACACCATGCATTCTGATTACCCCTTCCCTCAATCAAGTGGCCTATTTTCAAATGATGAAGGCAATCTATCAGTAAGCATATGAAAAGTCACTAGCAGCTCAAAGGTTCTGCCTCATATTTAGCAGATGAGGAAAATTGCCAAAAAAAGAAAATGACAAATGCTGGAGGAGCTGTGGGAAAACAGGTGCACCATTGATAGAACTATGAATAGGTCTAGCCATTGTGGAATGCAGTTTGGAACTATGCCCAGAAATTTGCCAAACTGTTCATGCCCTTTCACCCAGCTATACCACTACTAGACCTATACGTCAACACAATCAAGTAAAGTGGAAAAGAATATGTATGTATAAAAATATTTATAGCAGCTCTTTTCATGGTAACCAAAATTGGAAACTAAAAGGGTGTCCTATTGGGGAATAGCAAAATAAATTGTGGCACATAAATGTAATGGAATATTATTGATCCACAAGACATGAAGGAGAAACCTTGGAAGATATCCCTGAACTGATGCACATTGAAGTGAGCAGAGTTAGGAGAGTAGTTTCTACAGTGAGAAAAACAACTTTCAAAGGCTTTAGAACTCTGAATGCTACAATGCCACTCATCTCATGTCAGGTGATGAATTTAAAACACAGCAAGAAACATTCATTTCAAAACTTCGCTATCATGGGAACTAGTTTTGCTGGACAATATGTACTGAAAGCATTTTATTTTGCTCATTTCTCACGGGGATGGGAATGGAGAGTGGTAGGGACACATGAAAAATTTAAAGAAAACAAAAGGAACTTGGGGTCCTCTAGAACCCTTGTCTTAGGGAATTTCCTCCATACTTCCAAGGATTCTCAGATGTATCTTTCCTCTGAAAATTTTTTGTACTGTTACAGATTTTACAGAGGCAGAGTGGAGGAAAGAACATTGTTTCTATGACTTGGGGAAGTCAATTCTCTTCAGCAGGCCTGTTTGCTTCTCTGTTAGGTGAGGGGGTTAGATTAAGTGGTCTCAAAGTCATTTTCTATATCTTCTGATTCCATGAAGCAAGCAGGATTTAAGGCACTCTTGCATCTCCTGCTGGACAGTGAAAAGGCATCAAAAGTAACTTATTTTCAGAGCTGTTGATACTGCCCTCGCCCCACTACCCCCGTTTCTGAAGCTCTCTCGTATGTGAGAGAAGTGTTTTTAAAGGACATCTTGGTTTATACCACACCACTTTTTGGTATCCCCCAGTACTTTATTTGGAGTCAAGTATGTTTTTCTCTAACTCAGCACAATTGATTTGAGTGTGTTTACTTTTGGTTAGCTGAAAAACTGGAGATCCAGATTCTTGCTTAGCAAGCACTGTTATGGATCTACTTATGCAGCTAGTCTTTATCGTATCAGGCATTTAAAGACACACTATGATCCCCATTTATAACATGGTTTATCTAATGTGTTAGAGCTTGAAGGGGAGATACAAATTCCTCATTTCACAAAGAACTGAGATCCAGAGATAGGAAGTCAAACAACTAGTAAGTGGCAAAGGCAGACCTTGAACTCAGACCTTATGACTATATCCGGTATTCTTTCTCATTCTTTTTTGGGGGGTGGTAGAGGTGCAGGAAATGCTTCATTTCAGTCTTTTTTTTCTTTCTTAAGTCTGTGAAATGAAAGTTCCATCAATGAGTGACTTTCTTGCTGGCCTGGAGAACTCGGGGTGGTTGAGACATATTAAAACTATTATGGATGCTGGAATCTTCCTTGCAAAGGTAATTCTAAGTATATTTGTATACTCATTTCTTCTGTTGCTGACTGATTAGGGAAGCCTGACTTCTGTGAGTCAATTCATCTCTCTGTAGTTCCATACAGTTGGAATACTGCTTGCCTCAGTCAAACTGAGACATGTTAAAGACCTTAGCTGAAAAGGCCAAGGTATTCCATTGCATCCAGGGCCATCTCTAGTTGTCCTGACCTAGACGACTCTGAAAGAGAAAGTGAGATTGGTTACTTTCCATAGTCCTGCCTCACTTAAATCCAATTCACTTGCATGTCATGGTATCACTTCCCTGATGTCATGGTCTTCTTCAAGAACAAAGGGCAAACAGCAAGCAGTACTATAAGATATAATCATGGTAAATTGTAAAGGGTTATAGACAGGTGAGTTTTTAGTATTTCTCCCTGTCTCCTTACCATTCTTCCTTTAGTGGAAAGAAAGGAGAGGGATTTGAGACAAAGTTCTTCTGTCACTTTCATGGAAGCAGAATTTTTTTTATGCTGAAGTAAGGTTTCATATTTTTCATCAAGAACAAGATATGCTCAGTGGGGGTGTCTTTCTTTTTTGCTGCTTTGAATAACCAGGAGCAGTGGTTGCCACTCTCCTTATTCTGGTGTCTGAACTCAGCTTTATAACGTGGTCCTAGCGTTGCAAAGATAAAATGTAGCAGTGACACTTTTAAATAGCCTTGGGGACCACCCATGGTTCCAGAGGACTTGTGATGAAACCTGCTGACCACTTCCTGATTGAGAAGTGAGAGATTCAGGGTGTACATTGGAGCATTTCTTTTTGAACGTGGCCTATGAAGAAATCTGTTAGTCTGACTATGCATATTTATAACAGAGCTTTTGTTTTTCTTGCTTTCTCAATGGGGATGGGCAGTGGGGAAGAGACAGGAGGGAGAGAAGTTAGATCTTGAAAAAAATTGTAATTTAAAGAATAAAGAGATAACATGAATGCACTGATCTATGTAACCTCAAAGCCCTCTTCCATCTCTAGAGCTAGGACATTCTTTTAGTAATATGTCCAAAGAATCCGATGTAGCCCTCTGGATGTCCAGGTTTCATCTGTCAACTACATGACCAACCAACCCTCCCCTCTATGATGTCTGGAACAGAATTCTGTACCAACCCCCTTTTCCTCTTGGCCACCTCTCCCTTTTGGCCATGTCTCTCCATTAGAATATAAGCTTGAGACTTAGGACAGTTTTTGTTTTAAATTTATATCTTTAGTGTTTAGCTCTGTCCTTGCCACATAATATGTGCTTAATAATTCCTTTTTCATCCATTAAAAATCATCCCACTTCCTAATTTCTGGATTTCTTTTACTGGCATCACCCAGATTCAGATTCATAGCTTTTGGTGTCATCTGAGATTCCTCTTACACACTTCAACCCACTCACTTGCTACATTTTATTTCTCTCTCTGCACCATCTCTCATGTACATCCCTTTTACTCACACAGCCAGCACTCTAATTTAAACCCTCATCGCTTGTCATGGAGGCCCTCTTTACTGGTCTCTGCTTCAGGTCTCTTCTCACTCCAGTTCATCCTCCACACAGTTGCAAAAGTGATTTTCCTGAGGTTCAGGTTAGGTCATTACTCTCTTACTCCAATGGTTCCCTGTTACCTGTAGGATCCAAAATCAACTCTGGTTCAGCTTTTAAAGCTCTTCTCTACCTCTGACTTGTCTCACCTTTCCAGCCTAATTGCACGTTACTCTCCCATTCACTTTATGGTCCAGCAAAATTGGTTTCCTTGATGTTCTTCACATGTGACAGACATTCCATCCATATTTCCCTACCTTTACATTGGCTTTCCTCTTTTTCTGGAAGGTATTCCTTATTCTAGGACAGCTAAGAGAGAGAATTGGACCTGAAATCAGGAAGACTTGAATTCAAATCAGGCCTCAGATACTTACTATCTGTGTGACCCTGGGCAAGTCACTTCACCTTGTTCGCCTCAGTTTCCTCATCTGTAAAAATGAGCTGCAGAAGGAAATGACAAACCACTCCAGTTTATTGGCCAAGAAAACCCCAAACGGGATCACGGACATGACTGAATAGCAGCAACGATGAACTCCTTCCTCACCTTGACCTTTGGGAATTGATCCCTCCTTTAAGAATTGGCTGAAGTACCACCTTCACCATGAGTCTTTTCTTGGTTTCCTGCATTACTAGCACCTCCCCCCAGTGCTATCTTGTATCTGCTCCTATATGTGTTTTGTGTCTACTATCATCAGCTCATCTCCCCTGTTATAATGTAAAGTACTTGAAAGTAGGGACTTTCACTTTGTATCCCCCACATACACACACAAATATACACTTCTAACATATTGCTAAGGCCATAGTATTATTGATTGATTGACTGCACAAGTCAGCTCCCATGAAATGCTCATAAGCACCATTCCTTTCCCTATCGCTGAAGTCAGTATGCAGAAGTTATTTATGCTTCCTTTCCCCCACCCTCTCTGTTCCCCGCAGGCAGTGAAAGTGGAAAAAGCTAGCGTCTTGGTCCATTGCTCAGATGGCTGGGACCGCACAGCCCAAGTATGCTCTCTGGCTGGCATCCTTCTTGATCCATTTTATCGGACCTTGGAAGGGCTAATGGTAAGAAATCCCACTTTGGTTTGTCAGGAAATCTAAGATGACTCTTACCAAAGCAATCTACCTCTGGGGAGATACTTTGGCTTTGTTGCTATTTTTTATTTAGATCTCTGACTTCATCTGTTAGAAGGAATTCCCTCAGATACAGATTGGCATCTTACCTGTAACATAAAGGGTTAGTGTGTGTCGGAGGAAAACTTGAACACAGTTTCCTCCTGACTCCAAGGATATTTGCTATGCAGTTATCCCTTCCACATCCCAAGGAGAAGGGGGATTAGGGATGTGGCACTCCCCATGACCTGGAAAATCTGCATAAAACTTTGTGGCTCTCCTTTTGTACCAGAGAAGAAGTCTGACTTTTTTCTTTTCCTTTCACGGTATTTGCAGTACCTTATTGTATAATATGGGTTAAGCATTTTGTTATAGGCTCTGGGTTGTCTACTGGTCTTTGCATATTGTCTGTGGCTTCCGCAAAACTCCCCCAAAATTCCCATGTAATTTCTTATGCTGACCTGCAATACAGCAAAGTTGAGATGTGGAAGGGAGAACTGTATTACTTGGCCTCTCTTCAAAGTACTTAATGGTATGCTTCATCTTGACAAGTTACTTTCCTTTGTGAGGCCTCAGTTTCCTTCTTTGTCTTCAAACTTGAAATACTCTGCTCATTTTGGATTTTTGGCTATCCTTGTTTTTTCTGCATCAGGCACACCCAGCTAATGTGGTCTCTTTTTTACTTTCTGAATCCTTTACCCATTACACAGCAGTTTTGTGCGGACACCCTCATGTAGAATGATATTTGGAGGGGTGTGGGAGCTATAGAAGATTTAGGGAAAGAGAGGTGGAGTCAGGTAATATAGCTCCCTGAGATGGAGTATCAGCTCTTTCAATTTCAGGCAAATACAACTAGAGAACTTACATTTACATACACAAGCATTTCATTGATTTCCAAAAACATGAAATCAAAACAGAAGAGCTTTGCTTATACTTCAGTGGCTGGAGTGCCAGGCTAAGAATCAGGAAGATATGACTTCAGACACTTATTACCTATGTGACTATGGGCAAGTCACTTCACCTCTGTCTGCCTCAGTTTCCTCATCTGGAAAAAGGTTATGACAATAGCACCAATCACTAAGGATTGTTGTGTAAATGAGACATTTGCAAAGTGCTTAGTACAGTGCCCAGAACACAGTAGGTGATTAATAAATGTGTATTCCCTTCATCTTTATTTTGAAAGGCATTTAAATCTAATACTTTATAAAAATTATTTAATTCTTGGTATAAGCTCTCAACAGAAATATTGCTTTGGATTTTTGTTTTTAAAAGGTTCACTTTAATGTATTTATTGGAATAGCATTTAGTAATAACTTAAATGGCCTAGCCTACTATAGTACAAGAGCCAAAAACAACCCCGCACCATACTTAATACAGAATATTTTCTTTTGGAGGAATTTGAAATTTATGGGAAATATCTCTTTAAATGAATTCTAAATAACTTAGTTATTGCTTGGAAAATTTATTTTATTCCTTCAGTAAGGTGGCTTCAAGTTATGAGAACTTCCTTGCAAAAAAGTCATATGAATATTTAAGTTATGGTCAAGGCATCTTTTTACTTTCCTTGATGTTAACTCTTTTTTTCTTTTGGTATGAAATGTTAGGTCCTCATAGAAAGGGAATGGATCTCTATGGGTCACAAGTTCTCACAAAGGTAAAAAGAAACATATGCGTATTGTTGGAGGGGGGAGTTCAGTTAGTGTTGGTAGTAAAATAAGAACAACCAGATCCTACATAAAATTATCCCAACCAACCGAGTTTCTCAAGAATATAATTATTGCCAATTCTATCAGTTGCTTGTAGCCGTATTTCCCTTAATGTCAGATTTTCTTGCTGCCAGTTAAGGATTTGGGGCAAAGTAATGCTTGTATTATCAAAAGCCTTCTAAGTTCTAGAGCAGCCATAGCTTAAATTTGAATGTGGTATCTTACCTTTTTAAGGATAAGTTGACCTTTGACTCCTTTTGAAGGAAGAAAATGGAGTGCAAATTTCTGTTGTCACTATTTGTTTCTCAAAGAAATTAATCACCAAGTATTTATTTACTTCCTACTGTGTACCTCATAGTACCTGTAGTTTTTCCTTCCACATCATGGGATTTCCACGATTTGGAAAAATCTGAGTTAAATATTTTGGCCTTCCCTTCATATCAGAGAAGTATGATTTTTTTAAAATTTTTTTTCATGGAGCGTTTGTGATACCTTACTGTAAAGTTTGGGTTAAGTATGTGGTGAGAGTCTCCATGTCATCTGCTGGCCTTGTTTGTGGCTTGCACAAAACTCTCCCAAAATTCTCATTTAATTTCTTATGCCAACCCATGATATAGCAAAACAATGATGGGGAAAGGTGATGATATAGAATATACTATGTACTATGTGTGCTATAATATAGGGAATTCAAAGGAATTGTGAGACATGACCCATGTCTCTTTGGCTGGCTTGATGTGATTCTTATTTATTTCAGCTGGATTTCTACTCTGTCACCATCTAGGTGGATTAGTAACCATAGGTAGTGAAGTGCAGTCTTCTCTCCTGTGCCAAGGTATGATGTTGAACCTTATGACTCTTGCTTTTGTTTAAATTGCTAGATGTGGTCACCTCGATGGGGATCCCAAAGAAGTATCCCCTGTTTTCACTCAATTTTTGGATTGTATCTGGCAACTGATGGAGCAATTTCCCTGTGCTTTTGAATTTAACGAACTTTTCTTATTGGAGATCCATGATCATGTTTTCTCCTGTCAATTTGGGAACTTCATAGGAACCTGCCACAAGGAGCGTGAGGAGCTAAAGTGAGTTGGGGAAGGGGCTGATGTGTTGTCATCTGAGGCCCTTTTTTAAAAATTTATTTATTTTTAGTTTCCCCAAGATTTCAAGTTCCAAATTTCTCCCAATCTCTTCCCTCCCCTCATCCCAAGACACCGTGCATTCTGATTACCACTTACCCCAGTCTGCCCTCCCTTCTATCACACCCTTCCCTTCCCTTATCCCCATCTCCTCTATTTTCTTGTAGGGCAAGATAGATTTCTATACCCCATTGCTTGTATTTATTTCTTAGTTGCATGTAAAAACAATTTTTAACATTCATTTTTAAAACTGAGTTCCAGTTTCTCTCCCTCCCTCCCTCCCCACCATCCCCACTGAGAAGGAAAGCAATTCAATATAGGTTAGACATGTGTAGTTATGTGAAAGAAGACTTACATAAAAGTCATGTTGTGAAAGGCTAACTATATTTCCCTCCATCCTGTCCTTCCCCCCCATTTATTCTACTCTCTCTTTAGACCTTGTCCCTCCCCAAAAGTATTTACTTCTAATTACCCCCTCCTCTCATTTGCCCTCCCTTCTATCATCTCCCTCACACCCCACTAATTCCCTTCTCCCCTACTTTCCTGTAGTGTAAGATAGATTTTCATACCAAATTGAGTGTGCATGTTATTCCCTCCTTAAGCCAAATCTGATGAGAGTAAACTTCACTTTTTCCCTCTTACCTCCCCCTTTTCCCCTCCATTGAAAAAGCTTTTTCTTGCTTCTTTTATGAGAGATAATTTGCCCCATTCTATTTCTCCCTTTCTTCTCCCAATATATTCCTCTCTCACCCCTTAATTTTATGATTTTAGATATCATCCCTTCCTATTCAACTCACCCTGTGTCCTCTGTCAATATGTATATAATCCCTCCAACTACCCAAATACTGAGAAAAGTCTCAAGAGTTACCAATATGATCTTTCCATGTAGGAATGTAAACAGTTCAACTTTAGTAAGTCCCTTATGATTTCTCTTTCCTGTTTACCTTTTCAAACTTCTCTTGATTCTTGTGTTTGAAAGCCAAATTTTCTGTTCAGCTCTGGTCTTTTCATCAAGAATGCTTGAAAGTCCTCTATTTCATTGAATGACCATTTTTCCCTGAAGTATTATATTCAGTTTTGCTGGATAGGTAATTCTTGGTTTTAATCCTAGTTACTTTGATTTCTGGAATATCATATTCCAAGCCCTTTGGTCCCTTAATATAGAAGCTGCTAGATCTTGTGTTATTCTGATTGTATTTCCACAATACTCAAATTGTTTCTTTCTGGAGGCTTGCAATATTGACTTGGGAACTCTGGAATTTGGCTACAATATTCCTAGGAGTTTTTCTTATTGGATCTCTTTCAGGAGGTGATCAGTGAATTCTTTCAGTATTTATTTTACCCTCTGGTTCTAGAATATCAGGGCAGTTTTCCTTGATAATTTCATGAAAGATGATGTCCAGGCTCTTTTTCTTGATCGTGGCTTTCAGGTAGTCCCATAATTTTTAAATGGTCTCTCCTGGATCTGTTTTCCAGGTCAGTTGTTTTTCCAATGAGATATTTCACATTGTCTGCTATTTTTTCATTCCTTTGGTTTTGTTTAATAATTTCTTGATTTTTCATAAAATCATTAGCTTTCATCTGCTCCATTTTAATCTTCAAAGAATTATTTTCTTCAGTGAGCTTTTGGACTTCATTTTCCATCTGGCCAGTTCTGCTTTTTAGAGCATTCTTCTTTCTCCTCAAAGGCTTTTTGGATTTCTTTTGCCATTTGGGTTAGTCTATTTTTTAAAGTGTTATTTTCTTCAGTACTTTTTGGTTCTCTTTTCACCAGCAGTTGACTCATATTTTCATGATTTTCTTGCATCACTCTCATTTCTCTTCCCAATTTTTGCTGTGCTTCTCTTACTTGATTTTCAAAGTCCTTTTTGAGCTCTTCCATGGCCTGAGAACAATTCATATTTTTCTTGGAGGCTTTTGACAGAGGAACTTTAACTTTGTTTTCTTCTGTTTGCATGCTTTGGTCCTCCTTGTCACCAAAGTAAGATTCCATAGTCTGATTCTTTTTCTAGTTTTTACTCATTTCCCCAGCCATTCACATGACTTTCAAGCTCTTTGTCAAGATAGATCTCTGCTTCCAGTGAGGGTGGGGGTGTACTGTCAGCTGCTTTATCCCCCCACATTCTGTGGGCATAAGAGCTCCAGAAACAGTTTCTGTCTCTGCCTCTGCTGCTGCTGTGGCTGCTGTGGCTTCCTCAGTCTCCTCCCCCCTCTGCCACCCTGGGGCTGGGGCTGGACCACTCCACTCTCCAGCACTGATCCCACAGGTTTTTTCCAATGGCCTTTCAATTTGTTCTTGGTGTTTTGGGGTCCTGAAGTCTGGAAACTGCCACAGGTGTGAGATTCAGTCTCCCCAAGGCCTGCTTAGGTCCCATCTGTGCCAGCATGGCCCATGCTGGACTGAGAGTCCCTTTTTTTTTTATCCAGTGGTGGCTGACTTTAGAGAAGGAGAACCTGGGAGGTGCAGGGCAGAGGAAGGGTTTGGTAGCTGAGGACTGGTCTGCAGCTTATTTACAAATCAAGTTGCTGCATCCCCACAGTGCATAGAGAAATAGTGAGTAAATGCTCTGAAGATGAAGAGTGATCAGAATGAGCAAGCTCAACAGCTAGACTATGGCATAGACTCTCCTTCCCTCTCACTGGCTTTGTTGGTGATAATAGTAGCAGCAAACATGGGAAATGGGTCAGATGAGTAGTGTTCTCCCCATTTTACAGATGGAGAAGCAGAGGTTCAATAGCAAACTCACAAGTAACCTGCCTACTGCTTGTAAGAACTTGAGATTTTGTGTACATGTATTGCCCAATGGCAGAAGCATTGATAGATTCCTCATCCCCATAGTGAATTTGATAGGACTCCACCAAGGCCTATTTTCATGTCCCATTGTGGTATGGAAGTCCAGGGAATTGCAAACTTCCTCTCGGCAGCAGTCTGCCTTCCAAGGACCAGCCTAGTCATCATGGGACCAGCCACTTGGTGATGAATTCTTTTGCCGTGGCAACCCATGAAACAAAGACAATTTTAAAATAGCCCTTAGTCTGGATGTGAGGGCAATCTGACTGCTACATCTGTCACCCCATTGATCTCCAGGGTTGATTCAGCTGATCTGGCTGTCTAGGCAAGTGTCCCCTTGCTCCCTCACCATTCTATGTGTGTCCCTCCTAAGGCTGTACCCTTGGTCAAAGAGGATGACCTTCCCCCATAGAGGCCTACCATTCTTCAGTCAAGGGTATATGAGCAGCTGTGCTTCCCTGCTGAAAAAAACTCCAAGGTCCAGTTGTAGGAGAACATAGGGTAATCAAGCTTCCAAGACTCTGGACACATCCAAATGAGGCGCTGCATATGGCAGTCTTCCTCCCTTTTAAAAAATATCCCTCATTCCTATGCAACCAACAGTGATAGGGTGGTAGGAAAAGAAGTAGAAGATGCTAAAACTCACATAGGGTTAAATCATCTAGACACTTCAACTTAGCTGTTGATACCCTAAATGTGAGATCATTGCCTAATGACCAACCAGTGGCCATCTAGTTGGAGCAAATTATGTTGATTTTGTCATTCTCTGTTAGCACTTAGGGTCTTTGGATCTTATGAATAACCCACACAGTTGACTCAGGGAACATCAACAACAGCTGGCCTATATCCCTCCTTTTGTATCCTCATAAAATCCTTTATGAGAATAAGCTACTTGTGTATGGAGAGTATCTTTAATGAGACAGAACGGTCACAAGTAATATTGCACAGTAGACACATCTTAACCATCATACAACTAACTGGTAGATTTAGAGAATATAGAATCTTGTTGTCTTTATTGTTTATTAGCTCTTCAAAGAGAAAGTTGAAAGGGCAACTGGATGGTTCAGTGGATAGAACACTGCACTAGAGTCAGGAGGATCTGAGTTCAAATGTGGCCTCAGATGCTTGCCACTTACTAGCCGTAGGAAAGGCACTTAGCCCCAAATGCCTTGCCTTTCCCCCTCCTAAAGAGAGAGAGAGGGAGGAAGAGAGGGAGAGAAAGAGAGAGAGATGATTCACTAGAGTGAAATGCACCCTTATAGCTCTCCTCCAACAAGGTGCCTCCCTTCTGTGTGTCAAAATTAGTGAGGACTCCTTGAGAGGCATAACAACAAAAATGACCTTGCTTGATTTTTTAGTCATTAATATCAGATGAGGTATAAAAGAGAAGAATTTATACAGTTTTCCCACCCCTGAAGCTATCCAAAGGTGTTTGCCATAGTCTTGGAGGAGATCTGACACAGAGCTCAAGTTGAAAAGGCATTGCCTATCCATGGGAAGTTCCTTCAAATACTCTCTTCCTGGATGACACCCTGGAATACTGCCAAGGCTCTTTACTGAGATTCATAACCTCAACCTCTCAGCTAAGTGTCTGTGCAAGACCCCAGTGGGTGAAGCTGCTCATCTAGGCTCTGGATTATGGATCACATTCAAGAGACTCTGCAATGGTCATGGATTGGTACCATCAACACAATGTCATCTGGAAACAATATGTATTGTGGGCAAGTACTACAGAAATACAGAGGAGGAGAACAGCAGGCTGAATTGGCTTTGGAAACTTGCAGAGTTCATTTAATGACCTCATGTGTCTCTTTGAAATGGCATTCTTTCTTTGCTCTACTGGTGGCAGTATTTGGCCACAAGTCACTGTAGGCGCCTTCAAATTGTAAAACTCTTCTTTGGCCTTGAAAACCCGTGACGATGTGGATCTAATCTTTCTTTCCAGGCACATCTTCCTGCCAAGTTGACACTGTTTACTATACATCAGAAGTATCAAATTTCTGGCCCTTGTAGCTGAACCAGATTAAAATGTAGTAGGAAAATATTTAACAAAATAAATACAAGTACAATAAGACATAGATAATTATGGTTTTTCTTCTTCTCTCTCCTGTCCATGGGAATTAGCTTCTCTTTGAGTTTGACACCATTATATTTATACATGATATCCTATCACCCATTTTTGTGCCTTGGCCTACAATGTCCTTCATGCCTGGAACACTCTTAAAACCCTTCATTCTTCTCAAGGTTCAGATCTGATACCATCTATGACAAAAAGCCTTTACCGATCCTCCCTGTTGTTGGCATCTCTGCCAAAGAAATTACTTTGTATGCATCTTATATTTACTTATCTTTGTACACACTGTATCTTCCAAGATAAAGATAAGCTCCATGAGGACAAAGAAGGCCATTTTTTTCTTTCACAGTATCTGGCTATAGTAGGTGCTTGTTGAATTAAACTGACATTAAAATTAGTATCCCCCAGGGGGTACAAAGTGGATGTACAGAGGCACCAGGAGAGATGGGGCAGTGGATGCCATTAAAGAAATGTAAAGTCAAAAAGGAAGATAGACTGGTCATGTGGCAGGAACAAGGATGCTGTTCTCTCTTCAACACCAAGAGGGATCAAGGAAGGGGCCCCAAAGGCATTGTGGGAAACCCCAGAGTGAACCTATGGGAGGACTCAGAGACATTGAGAGGCATAGATGGGTTGGTAGTGGGCTTCATTCATTCATCAATTGCAAGACCTCCCTTGGGATATTTGGGAGGGAATATTTTAGACAGAGAATCTTAAACTTAGAGGCTTTTAATGACTTGTTCCAAGTTACATGGCCAGTAAGTACCAGAGTTGGGCACTTTGACAATATCTGTCATGAATAAACCTTTCCATCCACAGCATCTCTCACCTCTTTTCCAAGTCTGCCCTCACCTATCCCTCTAATTTGAGTTTTATCACTTCTTACAAAAACTTGGTTGGTTCACAGGTTCAGTTGGACTTTGCTGCTTTTGTTTTTAAACAGAGTCTTTGAGAGGACCCATTCTTTGTGGCCTTTCCTGTTACAGAAGAAAACTGAGTTTAAGAATCCACTGTACAAGGGCATTGGTGCTTATGGGGTACTGCATCCCAACACTTTACCATTCAGCTTCCAGTAAGTTCCTAAGCTGCATTTCTCCTGTTCTCCTTTCAGAGTAGGGGGAGTAAAGATGATGAGGTTTTGCTAATTTCCAGCTTTCCCCAGTACCACCTTGCCAGAGAGTTGAAAAAAGATAAACAAGGAGCTAAAAAATATGGAGGATAGCTTCACGTGGCGGTGGAGGATAGCTCCATGTGGTGATGGAGGATAGCCTTACATGGTGGTGAGGATAGTTCCATATAGGAGGATAGCCCCACATGGTGGTACATATCTGAAACCCCTGCCTGGGGAGAAGTTGAAGCTGATAGAGACCTGAGTTATAGTCAGCTAAGCTGCCCCAAGACATAAACAGGGTAGATCAAAGCTTCTGTGCCAAGCAGCAGTGGAATCGGTTCCTGAATGGGCAGCCTGGGCAAAATAGAGAGGTTCATTTCTAAAGAAATTTCAAAAAAAGGAAACTATATGGAAATTGACTCTTTTGATCCACAAGTCAACCATATCAAGAAACAGAACTCAGGGACCATATTGAGAATCTTACTGCTGGGAGATTTGTCTAAATGCTTGTACTTTCCACTAAAAAAACCATAAGAATCTACAGACACTTCTAACTTATCTGTGTCACATTAGTCATGGTTAATGGAAATCAATTAAGGGAAGCTAGGTGGTGCAGTGGATAGAGCACTGGGCTTGAAGCTGGAAAGACCTGAGTTCAGATCCGGACTAAGACTAATTATGACCCCGGGCAAGTCATTCAACCCCTATTTACCTCAGGTCCTCATCCATAAAATGGGGACATGCTGGAGAAAGAAATGACAAACCATTCTAGTACCTTTGCCAAGAATACCCCATGGAACAAAAGTCCATGAGGTCATGTAGAATTGGACACAACTATGCAACTGAACAAATGTAAATCCACATATATACTTTTAGCCTTGAAAGTAATTTTAATTCCACAAACATTTATTAAATATCTACTGTGTTTGCAGGGTGCTATGAATGGATATGACCAAGGATAGTAAGCTTCTAGGAGATAACCGTTAGATACAGGCAGAAGTACAGAAGGTGAAGGAGAGATCTATGCAGTGTTTTGAAACATTTGAGGTAGAAAGATAGAGATAGGAAAGCATGAGAACAAATGAGCTCTTGCTGTTAGAGAATGTAGCCCTTGAGAGTTGAACCTTAAACAGGGAGGGAAGAACATAAGCAGACAGAAATGGAGCACCAGGAGCCCAATCTAGGCATGGAGGCAACATGAGCAAAGATAGGAATGTGGGAGGGAGTGGGGTAAGACAGAAGGATGACCAGGGATACAGTTGGCCAGAACATAGAATACATAAAGAAAGATATGTGGTTGGAGAGATAGGACAGGGCTAGATTGTAGAGGACCTTGAATGCCAGAGCAATGAAACACTTTGTTCAGTAGGCTATGGAGAACTATGAGGTTTTATGAGTAGAGGATTAACACAGTCATATTAACACATATGGAAAATTGCTCAGACTTTGATGTAGACAATGGATTAGATGTAGGGATGGGGAACCTGCAGCCTGGAGGCCTCTTGTGGCCTTCTAGGTCCTTGGGTGGGGCCTTTTGACTGAGTCCAAGTTTGATTATTAAGGGGATTTGTTCTGTGAAGTTTGGATTTGGTCAAAGGGTCACACTTGAGGACCCAGAGGGCCACATGTGACCCTGAGGTCACAGGTTCCCTATCCCTAGATTACAGTGTGGGTAGAACAGAGGTAGGAAGCCTTATCTTTCTGCCTCCAGTAATTTTAACCTCTCCACTTAACCCATCCTCTTAGCAGAGTAGCCAAATGACCTGATCTGAGGTCTTCTCACTGTACCTGCTCCCCCTGGGGTATGATTAGCTGCTTACTTCACTACATGGAAATGCCCAGACTTTGAAACAGCCTAGATAACAGATAAAAGAAGAGAAGCAAAGAACCTGGATTCTCTGCTACCTATTTCTATACTTTAACTCAGAATTAGTTGCATTTCAAAGTAATACATACTTTGCTGTTGTGTATTCATGATAGCAGTATTGATTCTTGAGCAAACCTTGTCACAAACTCTTTAATTATATAGTGCCCCCTTTGTTTTGCTCCTCTCCAACATAATCATCACCTACTATTGGGTATTAGAGTTCTGTTAATCCTATCCTTCTGCTAAGCCATAAGTACTAGGAAGTTAGAAATTGTCTGACCTAAATTTTATATTTTCCCCAGTGCCTAGGTCAGTGCTTAACTAATGTTTATTGAGACACAATCATTCTGGAAGGCCATTGGGAATTATGCTTTGTAAAAAAGTCACCAAAATGTACATAGCCTTCGACCCAGAGATTCTGTTGCTGGACATATAAAATCTGGTCCATATTTGGGGTCTCCCCAAACTCTGAGTGTGCTTTGAAGCTTTTAAAGCTTTACAAACCTTAATGTTTGTATGCACATAGCGACACTTTTTGGAAGCAAAGAATTGGAAGCAAAATAGAACCCTATTGGTTGGGGAAATGGATGAATGAATTGCGATGAGAGAGAGAGGAAATAAGCATTCATGAAGTACCTGCCATGTGCCAGGTACTACACTAAGTCTCATGCAATCCTTATAACAACCTTGTAAGGTAGGTATTATTATAATCTTCATTTACAGTTAAGGAAACTGAGGCAGACAAGTAACTTGGCCAGGGTCTCACACAACTGGTAAGTATTTGAGGCCAGATTTGAAGTTGGGGCTTTTTGACTCCATACCATTGTTTTATCTAGTATACCACTTAGCTGCTTTATGATACCTGTATGTAATAGAATATTATTGTGCCATAAGAAATGAAGAATTCAAAGAAACTTGTAAAAATTTCTAGACATTAATACAAAGTTTTAAAAAAGCAAATTCATGAAAATATTCACTTTGATGTTTAAAAAGCTCAAGGGACATCATTTATGGGTAATTTAATCACTTTATTACTAATGCCAACATATTTATTAATAAAATGATGGCCATTTGACTGTTTTTCTTAGACCAAAGACCCCTCATGACAATGGGCTCACAGTTTATACATTCCATTGGTGTTCTTGACAATGGTAGTCAACTCTGATTGGCTAGTAATTAATGAGAAAATGAATATTACAATGAGAGGCTGGGCTGTGTTACAATGAGGATCTTGGGAAATGTGACTTGGATCGCCAAAATCTTTGTCAAAGACACATCAATTTCCATATCCCCTGTTTGACATAATGGAGAATCAACATTTTCCCAGACCTGTCTGAGTAAATGTAGTGAGCAAGAATACACTCATTAGCCTAAACTTAGAATATCTTTTATTGACTTTGATTAGATCTCAGCCATCCTGGCTGGGTAAGTCTTTTGAAAAAGATTTCCCACACTGGTTAATTTCTGGATGAAGTAGGAAAGGGAAAAAACATTGGTCCTAATTCAGTAATTAGTTTTTAATACAAGAGATAAATCATCATTTCTCTCAGCACTATGACTGTAACAATATTGATTGGTTGGTTGGTATCCTTTGTCCTCTAAGGGGACCAAAATGGCATCATTATGTTGGAGTCAAGGTACAGAGGGACTGTACAAACCACGACAATGTAAAGAGAAAAGAAAAGCAAATCCTAAATGTTGTGACAGCCTGGAGAAGAGGTGAGAAAATGCACCTCCCTCCATTACAGAGATGAGGGACCATGGGTGTGGAGTGCTGCACTTACTCTCATAAACAGTCTGCATTTTGTTTCATTTTTTCCCCCTTTTTATAAGGAATGGCTTGCTGGGTAGGAGAAAGGGAAGGAAGAATCTATTCAGAGTGAATATGATATAAAAACAAAAGGCATCAATAAAAATATTTTCAAACAGAAGTGTTCATTGAATGAAATACTTTTTTTTCTCCTGGAAATATCTTGTGTCCTAGCTGTGGTGAAGACTTTGTTGAAAAACCTTCCTTTTCGCTTCTGTTTGGGACCTTCCTTGGTGATGTCTTGGGTGGGTGGAAGTTGATATTTGAGAGAAGGGCAGTGACCTTCTATCCCAGTATGACTGGCTACTCTGATTCCTTTTCTTGTGTTTTTGAAGGTTCTGGTGTGGAATGTACCATCGTTTTGACAAAGGGATGCACCCCAAGCAAAATATGCTGGATTATCTCCTCCATCTTCTGAATCGGCAAGTGAAGATGGAGGAGGACATGACACACTTAGAGACTGTGAGTTTCTGGGGGCCCTCCAAAGATAAGGGCTCTTTTCCTTTCTTAGCTAGCATGGCCAGCCCAACTCCAAAGTTGCTCCCTCAATTTAAGTTGGTCCGTGTGGGAAATTCAACCTGCCTGTTGGGTTCACCTTTTTGTGCAGAATTTTAAGTGGCTTTAGGTATTGCATCCAAGTTCATATCAGTTACGGCCTCTTAGAATGCTATAGGGAGAAATGTAAAGTCCAACACTTGGGTTCTGAAAATTAACTGAACAAGTAGAGGAGGAGGGAGCCATGGCTCAGTGCCAGTCCACGTGACAAAGTCTAGAGGGTTTTAATGGACACTAAACTCAGTGTGAGTTACGTAGGCAATTGGCAGCCCCAAAAGGTGATTTTGTCCTAGCCTATTCTAATAATAACAGTATGGTGTCCAGAATAAAGAATTTGCCTCCCCCTTCCCCAAAGTCAGGTGTAGAAATACAGTTGTCCATTCCACATTATGGAGGTTAAGGGCACAGTACCCCCATTATCTGCATAAAATTTTTTAACCCTCATTTTATTCCAGAGAAGAAGTCTGCATTTTTTTCTTTTTCTTTTATGGAGTATTTACAATACCTTATTGTAAAGTTTGGGTTAAGGATGTGGTTATAGGCTTTGGGTCATCCACTGGCCTTTCCGTGTAATCTGCGGCTTCCACAAAACTCCTCCAAAATTCCCATTTGATTTCTTATGCCAACCTGTGATATACCAAGTTGTGATGTGGAAGGGTTAGCTGTACAAAGATAATACCTGGGAGGGAGTAATCAGAAGCTGAAAGGAGAGGCTATTCCTTCTGCTTTCTCCCTTTCTGAGCAAGCCACATCTAGAATATTGCATCCAGGTCTGAACACTATTTTTAGAAAGGTTGACAAGCTAGAGAATGTCCTAAAGTAGGCAATCTCTAAGGATGGTTGAAAGGTCTTAATACTCTTGATATGAAGATAATTGAAATAGGACTATTGTATGAAAATTATAGTAAGGTTTCAACTCAGCATAAGGAAAACCTTTTACTTATTAGATGATTCCCTAAGGAAAATGGAGTTCCTTAGGAATTAGTGAGTTCACCATGAGTGTGGATGATCAAGTACAGCCTCAAGGTCACATGTGACCTTGGGTATGGTCTTTTGACTGCGTCCAAATTTTACAGAACAAATCTTTTTGGGTTCAGTCAAAGGGCCACATTTGAGGACCTAGAGAGCCACATATGGCCTCGAGGCTACAGGTTTCCCACCACTGGCTAGCCTAAAGTCATAAGTGATATTAACAAGGTGGCAATGTACCCACCCTACAGATAGGGAGTGAGTCTGATCTTAAAACTTTGCTGGTTTAAGGCATTCTCTGATGGGGAAATTCTCTGTACTTTCTCTTCAACTAAGAGTCTCACAGATTTACCTAGAGCACTAAGAAATTAATGGGGAAATTCTCTGTACTTTCTCTTCAACTTAGAGTCTTACAGATTTACCTAGAGCACTAAGAAATTAAATGACTTGTCCAAGTTCAATCAAAACCAGGTCTGTCTCCATAACTCTGTATTACCTCTCTGTCCTACTTCACTGATTAAAGTTGTAAAATTGTTGTCATTTACTATGAGGAAAATCTCAAAAGATGTGCCTTTTCCATTCCTTACCACATTAATCATTAACTGATATTTGAAAGCTTTTATAATAATAACAGATTTTAAAAGTTGGAAATCTGTACTAAGTGATCAATTTTAAAAGATGTCTTTAGAAAATGTAACATTTGATGAGCTACCAAGATGGAGAATAGGCTAAAATGGAGGGTGTGTGTGAAAGGGAAAAGCGGGGTCAGTGAGAAAGACCCTTGTGAAAGAGAATTCTTCATCAGGGTCTGCTCTTTGTCCTCTCTGAGGGAATCAGCTCTATTCAACTAAGGCACTGCATTTCTGCTCATTATGACTGGGCAAGTAGCTGTTTTTGTTCTAAAAATTAAATGTATCCTGAACACATCAGATCCCAGTTCCTCTCAGCTTTTGGATATATTGCTGGGAGTGGAAAAAAACAAAACAAAACACCAATAACTTGTTCTCCAGAGCTTGGGGAAAAGATGACTTGAAACTCAAAGATATTGACCCCACCCTACACACAGATACACACACAGACACACAGACACACACAGACGCACACACACACACACACACACACACACACACACACACACACCTCTACTATCCTGAGATTCAGGGCATTAGAACCAGTTCAAGGCAGAATTTGGAAGAAGGGAGATTTTTCCCTCCTTCTCCCTCCCTTTTTCCCCAGCATCCTTTGTGCCATTTCAATGGCTCCCTGCTAAGGCTTATTAAAGCTTCTTTGTCCTGTCCTGTTCCCATGGAGCCTTGAGGCGTGACTGGCTTGCTAATGCCATCCTGATTCACTTCAACTTGTGGCAGTGCATTAATGTATTTCCGCACCTTGGCGCCAGGCTGTTTCATGTATTTCTTTATTTTTCATTTCATTCATTTGACAACTTTTTTTGTTTTAACATTCTTCTTTTTTAAAAATTTGAGTTCTGAAGTCGCTCCCTTCCCAAGTTGTGTTTTAAAAGAGTACTCTAGGGTAAAGTGTCTTATCCCAAAGGAATGGATCTCTATGGATGGGAATTTGAAGACCTTTGGCAGCTGGTAGAGATATTTGGGGGGAGGGGGTATGGATTCAAAGCAAGTACCAGTGAGGAAAATTGTTCATGCACCTGCCTGTACTGTTTGGTTTCTTCTCATGTTTTACAGTTCCTTCTCTCTCTTTCTCCCCTCCCCCGCCATTCTCTGTTGCTAATATAGAAGCTGCCAGGCCTCAGTGTTCTCTCCCTGGAAGATACTTGTATTCAGCCTCAGACTGAAAGTGCCTTGAGTCAGCCTCTGAAAAATCTACCGCCTGATATTCCACAGAGCTGTGAACAGCTGCCACCTACCCTGCTCTCCTATGGCAGCCTAAGTGGGGAAGGAGATGCACTCCCTGATCTGGCCCCACAGAAAAGTCAGTCTGTGTTCACCTCAAGCCAGCCACCCAGCTCTGGAAACAGAGACCAGTATCAAGAAGAAAAGCATTAGGGGTACGGTGAAGTAGATAGAACAATATAGTAAAACCTCCCCAACTAATCTTTGCCCCTCCACCTGAAGTCATCCACCTAACTGGGCAGAATATTCCTTTTACGGACCTGTATGGAGTCCAGAGAAGGAATCTCCACCCATTCCTCCCTGCAGATGAAGTGATCCATGTGTACACGCTAAGCTATGGGAGATAGAGATGATGAAGAAAATGTGTCATTGTGTTAGAATGGGAGTTTTGGTCAGAAATTCCATCTTTGCCCCCAAACCCTACAGAAAAGAAAACCTAGCTCTTTCTACCACTTTTGATCCCGTTCCTTCTCCATCTTCGTTGATTCATCCTAGAATAGATGGAGTCATTGGAGATTAATGCAACAGATCAATACAATAAAATCATTCTAATTGTTTAAAAATGGAGAATGAGAGGTCTGAATTCTAGGATATTTGATCAGAAAATATCACTTTGAATGGCACATAATAATAATGCACAGCAAGAACACATACTTCTCCCAGCACTTGCTTAATGAATGGAGGGAACTCATAGGTAGTAATTCCTAGTTACCTTTTTAGCCTGAATGGGAACAGATGGGCTTTAGAGGAATCAGAAAATACCTAGAAAAAGATCTCATATTCCCCCTCCTCCAATCCTATATAGCATTTGTTTGCTTAACAGCTTCCTTTCTCCAAAATAATACAAAGAAGTTTCACTTCAGTGACAAAAATCTCAAAACGCAAAGAGATCTCAGAAGTCATTCAGTCCATCCTCACCAGGAATCCCCTCTTCCCCATTACTTGTAAGGAGTCAATATAGCCTCTGCTTGAGGACCTCCAGTCTTTAAAGGATGAGAGTCTATTAAGGAGCATGGAAATTTATCTCATTTCTGTATGGTCCTCATTATTGCTAGAAGGGTTTCCTTTACATTAAAGCCCAAATCTGCTTCCTTATTACTGAGCTCTGTTACTTATCCAAGTTCAGTCTTCTGGGACCAAGAAGAGCAAGTCCAATCTCCCCTTTCATGGCAGTTCTACTGGAACATGAGGCCTGTCATCATAACTCCTCCTCCTCTAGCTCTCCAGTCTTCTCCATGGTGAAGATCCCTTCTCCCTTCTTTAAATGATCTCTATCCAGGACACCCTATTCGGGAGACATTGCAGGAGCTTGTCAATATGCAAGCCAAACTAAGTAAACCTCAATACCAAATGAGAGAAATCAGAATTATTGAAGTTTTCCTTCAACCTCTTTGGTTGGGGGTAGGGAGATTAAAAATGTCAGTGGCTGGCCCACTCATCTAAGGTTCCTCAATATATAATCCCATCCGAGGAAAGGTCACGTCCTATGGCCCTTTTTCCTTTTGGATCCAATCCCTTATTTTCTATGTCCCAGAAAGTTTTATTATGACAAAAGTCCTTGGTTTTTTTCCTCTTGTCCTCTCATCCTTGTTTTCTTCTTGAATGCAATTGAAGAATCAAAATTGGCATGTGTAAATTTTTGGATACACGTGGAGAAGAAACTCCTTTTTGGAAGTCTGAAAACTTTAGAAATGTCCCCAGTCTCAGAGCATGCCTAAGACTTCTGGGAAGGATCTGTGCTAGAACTCCTTTTGAGGAGCAATGGGGAAAGAGACAGAGAGAGCCCAGAACATACTCTTCTGGAATCACATTTGAGCCCAAGGAGGCTATGGCCTGAGGAAAAGAGTTGTCTCTGAAAACTAAACGAACCAGATACAAATAAAATTGTTTCATCTGATTGAGCCATCTAATTCCCCCTATCTCCCTGCCCCTTTCATTCTTTTCAGTGTTTGTTTAGCTAGAGGATGCCATTGGCTTGTAGGTCTCAATAGGAGAAATTGACCAGGATGGGCCCTGGATATTTTTTTCCTTAACTCTAGTCTGTTAGTGTTGACAACTTTCTTTTAGGAAAGGGATTCTAATTTCTTGATTTTTATTTTTGAATTTGACAAGCATTTATAAAGCATCAGTTGTGTGCCATGCACAAAGACAAAACATAGTCCTAGCTCTAAAGGTACTTAAATGCCATGTATGCCATTAGCCTTCTGACTTGCTTCCTGAGCTAGTTTCATTTAAAAGCTGCAATTTTCCCTTTTACTCCCTTTTGCAGTCCCACCTTCTGGAAAGGGAATCCCTCATTTGGGAGTTCAAAGTCACAGGAGCGCCCTATCAGCAAAGAATCAATTCATCTTTGCCAAGAAATAAAACAAGTCCCTTGAGGCTAAGGGGTGGGGAAAGGGAAAGTGTGACCCTGTAACTCTCTTTGCAGAAGCTGTGACTGTGAATCCAGGCAGCGTTCCACCAAACCTCCTAATCTGTGAGAAGAGAAGATGCCAGACCCAAGGATATACTCAACAGGAATTACCCCTGACCACTCCCTGGAAATTTTCTTTTATTTATTTTTTTTTAAGGTTATCTTGTTTTTATTGATATTTTTTTGCTTCTCTATCACATTTATTTTTGAATTTGTTCCTCCCACTTCTCCTACCCAAGAAGTCATCCGTTGTAACAAAGATTTTTCAAAAGAAAGGAAAAAAAGCAGTTAAGTAAAATTAATCTGAGCCTCAACTGTGTTTGACAACATAGGTGATATTTGTTCTGCATCCATAGTCCTCCACTTCTTCAACTTAGGGAGGCATCTGTCTTCAGGACAAAGCTTGGTCATTATAATCATACAAGGCTCAATTTCCATTTTTTCTTCTTTCCATATATTTTATTTACTTACAGGGAAATCAGAGACTTGGACAGCGGTCTCTTAATTCATCTCTTCCTCCTTCCTTTCTCCTGATTCCTTCAATTTCCCCTTAAATCTTTCACCTTGTGGGGCCTTTTTTCCCCTTGATGGGTTCTCTTTCTTTAACCCCACAATTCAGTCTTTTTTCTTTTAACAATAGGTTATAAACATCTGAAAACTATTTCTTAGTGTTTTCTTGATAATTGTACTGTTTTCCTTATGTTCCTATTGCTTGAAGTTTTTGTAAGTCAAATAATCAGCTCTCCTTTATGGTTTCTGTTTGTTTAATTTTTTCAAGAATGCCCCAAATGTCTTTTGTTGTTGGCTTTATCTTTTTTCATTGATAATTGTTTAGATTTTCAGGATGTATTATATTCATTGCACCTACTTTTTGCAATGTATTGCTCTGTTCTTCTGTGCTTTCTCATAAATGTGGAGTAATCATGTCACTTGAATTGTCATTCCTTCATATTTACAACTCTCCTCTCCTCTTCCTCTCTCTCTCCCTCCCTCATCTCTCTCTCCCCATCTCTCTCTTCTCTATCTCTCTCCCCTCTATCTCTCTGTCTCTCCCTCTCTGTCTCTCTCTCCCTTCACCTCCCCCCTCCTCTCTTCTGTCTTCTCTTTCTCTCTGCATCTCTCTGTGTGTCTCTCTGTCTGTCTGTGTCTCTCTCATTAAGCAAAGAAAATTCCAACATTGGCTTTGCCCAATTCTACACCTTGACTTTATCTCCCCTCTGTCAGGAGGTGGGATAGCGTGCTTCATCATATATGCGTCCTCTGGATGATTAGTGTTTGTATTGGTTGTCTATTTCCTGACTCCTTACAAGATGTATTTGTTATTGAAATGGTGAAATTTTGCCACTGTATGTTTATTCTGAAGCATGTCCTCGCCACCCCTCTTTCCAGAATCTGTGGGTGTGCTTTGTGGTCTCTATTCGAAAGTTATAGATAGTTTTCTTGGGTCATTTCCTGCAATACTGTAGTCAAGTTTTTTGTTAATCTGTTATGTTTGTTATCTCTGCAAATCCTGTCTTCAGGGCCAGTTGCTTTGGCTTGCATAGAATTCAGTGTTCTCATAATGTTGACTTTGGCGTATCTTCCACTAAAATTTCTCCTGTTTCTTTATTTTTGTACTATGAACATTTAATCTTTCACTCACAACCTCTGCTACTTTGAAAAAGTTCTCAATCACATGTTCCTTTTTCCCACTCTGTTTCAAGTCTGCTTCTTATCTCAGCCTTCTGACCTAGTTTCATTCCAGATTTTTTCTTGTAAACGTTTTGTTTCTTTTTTGAGCTACTCTGTATTTTCTTGCTGCTGTTTAGTGATTTCCCATAAGATTATCTTTATCCATTGGGTAATGTTGGTCCTTTTTGTTTCATAGTATACTAATAGTTCATGATGTTCTGGACTCTGAGGTTTTACTCCTTCATCCTTCTATTCCTGGTTTATCTGCTTATGAATTGTTTCTATTCAGTCTTTCTCCCTTGAATTTTTTTGCCTTTCAAACCTATTTTGTATTTCCAGTTGCAAATTTGATTTGTAACTCTGATTTATCTGTCTTTGGAACCTTCCCCTTCTATTACAGCACAGACTCCCAGGATTTGGCTTGCTGGGCATCTTTGTCTTAGAGTGTGCAAGGTTTATTGGCCTAGCTCCAATTCAGAGACAGAGACAGAGACAGAGACAGACAGAGAGAAGGAGCCCTCAGTGGATTTCTAGTCCTCTTTCTCCTATATGGAAGCTCTGTCTGCTCTCACCTTCAGCTCTGCACTGTGCTTTTTGCTCCCCATTCCACCCATCCCCCTCCTTTCCTTCAAGTGGTTGGGCAGAATCATTGTTTTCTACCTCTTGTTGCACAGGAGAGAGTTAAGGCTTATTCCAGTTGGGACCAGCACTGGATTAATATAATGCACACCCCCTGACCCTGAATCACAAGTCTGAGAGGTTGCTTACACTTACTGTGCCTAGTATGATGGAGGACATTGGGGTGGGGGGTGGTGAGGATGATGAGTGGGATCTAAGTATTGCAGTTCTTTGGTATGAGAACCAAAAAATGAGATATTGTGCAGCATTTTTGCCCTATGGATTCTGCTTATTTACTCTATTTACTGACACACAATTTCTTTTCATGAGGTTTTTGAGTTATGAAGACTACCATCTTGCAAATCACGTAGGAATGTTTTAAATACACAAATAAGAATTATTTCCCACTTGCTTCCTCTTGGTCCAATGTACATATGAAGCACATAGGTCATTCCTTGTTGTGTTTTCTCATTTCCTTCTTTTTTGCTCTTCTGCTGTGGGGTGATGTGACCACTCACTTGGTAATGATCAGCCATCGTCTGATCCCTTGCATATAGAGCTGTTGTATGCTCTGAGGAGCATTATCCCAAATCCCATTCCCACTGCTAAGTCAGGTCCCTAAATCTTGGTTACATCTCCCCGTGAGTCTCAGGAGTAGCTCTGAAAGGACAAGATTGATCTTGTAATGCCTTTGACTTGAGCCCCTAACAATGAGTTTTCCCTCAAGATTATCATGTAATCATTTAGTGAGCCAGCCTTAAGTAACTTTTAGAAATGTAGTACAGTAACAAGGGTTGGTACAAGACATACCTCCTTCTCAGAGTCTTTGCCACCCTCCCACTGGTTTGCACAAAGTTTAGGGAAAGTGGTTTTAAGCTTAGGGAACACAAAAGGGAAATTCACAGCTCTTGGTTGGATGGAAGTAATTTTCTCCTGATTGTGAGTTCAGAAAGTTTCCCTTAAGCTTGATGAATCTACATCCATCTGACTTGGCTCCCAATGTAGAAATTCTCAATTGTTGGAGGGACGCTTCTGGAACACTGAGGGGGAGTCCAAACCCTTTGAGGCCCTTTGAATCTCCATTGGGCCTCCTGGCCAGGGAGACCTGGCAAACCTTAAACTGAGGCTTCCTCTAGAAGGTTCCTTCTCAGTGGATTCATGGCTATCTTCTGGATTTCAACACCTTCTCAACCCACAATAATTCATAAAGGATGCCTAGGCTAGGTTTCCTTGTGCAATGCCATTCTAGTGCAGTGGCCTTTTAGCACTTAGTCTAAGACTTGAATAAGAGTGATATATTCTCATTTAAGGTCATGAAGACTAAAATAGGGTGGAATGGTTCTGACTCCATCCACACACTTCCATAACAGGCCTAATCACCGAATGAGTGTTGCATCACTCAAAGTGAGAACTCAGAACAACCTTAGCTTAGACAGGCCAAAATCTCCCATTGCATCCATGGTTATCTCCAGTTGTCCTGATCTATATCTGGCCACTAGACCCAGATGGCTCAGGAGGAGAAAGTGAGGCTGGTGATTTTGCCTCCCTCACTCAGATCAAAGTCAACTTCAAGTCATGCCATCACCTCCCTCATGTCATGGTCCTCTTCAAGAATGAAGGACAAACCATGCAACATAATCACATAATCCCCCAATGAGACTGAACTTAAATAATGGCTTGGCAATTCTATGACACTAATATTCACAGAGCACTTTACAAATGTGATCTCACTTGTTCTTCACAACAACCCTGTGAGCTAGATGCTATTATTCCCATTTTACAGATAAGGAAACAGAGCTTCTAAGTGACTTGCTCAGGGTCACACAGTAAGGTGAGAGATTAGAGCTCCTGTCTTCCTGACTCCAAATCCAACACTTTCCATTTGGCCACCTACCAGCTTAAGTGGAGGTTTCTATGAAATGTCTAGACCTGGAGGTTCCATCTATTTATGGATTTCTGAGGGAGTTTTTAAAAAAGTTATGTCCAACATCTGCTGCAATTAATTGTTCTTGATCTCTTTCTAAACCCAAGTTCTTCCCTTTTCCATTTTGAAAAATAACAGCATTCATTTAGCTCTTTAAGGTTTGGAAAGCACTTTACAAATATTGCCTTGAAACAACAGGTTCCCCACCACTGAGTCCCAAATCCTATCAACAATTCAGCAAAAACAACATTTTAAAAATGATTTCAAATGGTTGTATCTTTCCATCATTTACCAATTGATTTTTAAAATTTTCAACACGGGCATTAACTTTGAACAAGTAGCAACAATGGGGACCACTGCTTTATTTACTAGGAGCTATGCTTGCTGTTTCATATATCTCCTTTACATAATCAAAGTCAATGTTTGTATTCTCTGCTTCTGTCATTCTGTGTCACTTGAATGACTTCCCGTATTTCTTTTCATTTTCATATTTATTATCTATTATTGAACAGCTCTTTTTGTGTGTCATGCACTATCTATACAGCCATTCCCCAACTATTGGTTAACAACACAGGTTGTGCCTAGTTTTTGCTTTTTTGAATAGTGCTTCTGTGAATATTTTTGTTCAGATGGATCTTTTTTTTTCCTTTTACTGATCTTCTTTTAGTGTACAAACCTGAAAGTGGGATTACTGGGGCAAAGGGTATGACATTTTTGTTATGAACATGATTTTTTCAGGCTACACTTTCATCCCAAAAATCTACAGAGACTTCCAAACTCTTGTGGCTCCATACACATTTGTAGTTCTGATCACTGATTGTGTATTTCCCTCCATCCTTTTCTAATCTCATGGACCAGAAGTCACTTCTGTAACAATGCCCTATGCTTAGTTCAGTCAACTTCCCCTCCCTCTTCTCTTCCCTTTAGTCAGACCCCAGTCATGGATTCCTGTCTTTCCTTACTTTTTAAAAATCAATCTTCGTTACAACCCTGGCTCCAAGCTTAGAGTTTGTTTTGTTTATGACTAATCCCTCCCTGAAATGTGATCACCTTTTTTTTTTGTATTCCTGCCTCTACTCTCTCCATTCTATTTCCCTGTTGATGTAAATGCATTGCTATACTAACCTCTGTGTGTGGGTGTGTTCTACCCATCTTTGACCAGTTCAAATAAAATTGACATTCAAGTGACCCCTTGTTTCTATAGACTTCCAATTGTACCACTCACTATTATGTGAGATGTTTCCCACTTCCTTGCCTTTTCCTCCTCAGTGTACAGTTATCCCTTCCACATTGAGACTTCCCCCATTGTGCTTTCTATATATCATGGGTCAGCATAAGAAATTAAATAGGAATTTAGGGGGAGTTTTGTAGAAGTCACAGATCACAGGCGGAGGCCAGCAGAAGATACAGAAAAAAATTTAGAAACTCAGAAATGCATAAAACATATGTATAGTACTGTAAACACCCCATAAAAGAAAAAGAAAACATAAACTTCTTCTCTGGTATGAAGGGAGGGCCAAAAAATAAATTTTAAGCAGATTTCCAGATCAAGGGGGCTCCATGACTTTCACCCCCATGATGTGGAAGGGATAACTCTATACACTTTTCCCTACCTTCCTTTTCTTCTTTAAAAATCATCAAAATATAAGAAAATCATTCTCACGCCCTCTGTTTTATTTTACTTCTATGACTCCCAATGACAGGGTTCTAGGGAATCACATATCATCTCCTCTATACTGGGAGGGAAGGATATAGAGGAGATGGGAAGGAGGGAGTAAGGGAGAGGGAGTAAACAATTATTAAGCACCTATTATATGCCTGGTACTGCATTAAGCATTTCAAATATATATATATATATATATATATATATATATATATATATATATATATATATATATATATATATATATATATATATATATATATATATATATAAAATTTCATTTAACCCTCACAATAACCCTGTGAGGCATGATCCTCATTTTCCCATTGAGGCAGACAGAAGCTAAGTGATTTTCCCAGCGTTTCATACAGATAATAAGTAAGGTCATATTTGGACTCAAATCCAGCATCCTATCGACTACACCATCTATCTGCCTTCCATTCCATTTGAATGGAAATACTTCATTTTTAATTAAGTCCCTTTAAATTACCCATTTATATTTACCTTTTTATATTTCTTTTGATTCTTGAGTTTGTTTCTATTCAGCTCTGGTCTTTAAACCAAGAATGTATCAATACAACTGGAAGAGAATTGCAGAATGGGTTAGAAAGCACAGTCTAACATGTTTACAAGAAACACCTAAAACATAAAGATACTCACAGAGCTAAAATAAGGAGCTGGAACAAAATCCAATCATAATTCAACAACTCAGAAAAGTAGGGAAAGCAAAGATGATCTCAGGCAAGGCAACAGCAAAAATAGATGATATGGAGAAATGAGGAATGCTATTTTGCTGGAAGATGCCATCAACAATGAATTAATTTCAACACTTAATACACATGGCCAAATGGTAGAACATATAAATACTAAAAAGGAAAAGCTAAGTGAGTTATAGGGAGAAATAGTAAAACTAATCATGAAGGACCTCAATATATTCCTTTCAAAGCTACATGAATCTAACAAAAACAAGAAAGGGACCTGATTAGCATTTTAGAAAAAAATAGATATGATAGATCTCTAATGATTACTGAATTTTAATAGAAAAGATGTTTCTCAGCTTGCATGGCACTTTTACAAAAAAAAAATACCACAGATTAGGTCATAAAACCTTGCAGATAAATGCAGAAAAGCAAAAATATTAGACATATCCTTTACAGACCACAATTCAATAAAAACTATATTTCATAAATCGCCATTGAGATAATGTTTCAAACTTACAAGTGGAGACCAAATAACAATCCTAAAGAACTTAAGGGACAAATCATAGAAGCAATGGGCATTTCATTAAAGAGCTAAAGAAAGAGCAAAAAAGTTATTTTAAAAATCAAATAAGAGTGGTAGAAGAAAAATTGGGAAAAGAAATGAGTGGTACAAGAAATTTATGAAAAGAGAATTAAGAGCTAGGTAAAAGAGGTGCAAAAAATATTAAAATCAATAACACCTTAAAAATATAATTGGCCAAATGGTAAAAAAAAAAGGGTACAAAAATTCACTGAAGAAAACTTCTTAAAAAGCAGAATTGGTCAAGTGGCCTAGACAGCAAAATCTAATAATATGTTGTTTACAAGAAACATGTGAAATGGAGAAATACAGACTGAATTAAAACAAGGTCCTAGACAGTATTATGCTTCCACTGAAATAAAAAAGTAGGGATAATCATTCTGATCTTGGACAAAGCAGCATCACTTTGGGAGCATTAAAAGCTTGTAGGTCCTCAGGGGGCAATAGGCATCCTTTGGGTTCCCAGAGGGTAGTAGGCATCCTTTGCGTTCCTAGGGGGCAGTAGGCATCCTTTGGGGCAATGCTGCCAGAATGATGTGATCTTGGATAATGCAAGTTCCTGACAGAATTTGGGGTCTATTGACTTGTCTCTGATTGGAAGTTTCAGTAAACTGTGGGGCTCAGTTGCTATTAGCTAGCCTAGAAAACTACAGGTTCACAGCAACTAGACTACAGTCTCCCCTTTGGTCTGGGACTCCTGCTCTGCTTATCCCACTGCAGGCTTCCACTCTGGGCTGGAGGCTAGAACCAATTTCTTGCTCTGCTCTTAAGATTAGAGCCACAGGGTTACTGTTTGCTGCTGAACTTGTTCCATGCTTGGTACACAGCTAAGGCCCACTAGGAATGGTTCTTCTCCACCATCCCAGTATGTACATCTCCTCTCTCAGGCTGACCTAGAACAAAGTAGTGGACACATAGAAGGCAGATAGTTCCAGTTCCTGTGCCCTGCACTAGTTCAGGGATCCTTTGGCATCTCCTTCTGCCCCTAGTAGGATGCACAGTACAAGTTCATAACCAATTTTCCATTACATATGCTAATCAGTGGGACAGAAACACTAATTAGGCTAGCAATCAAACTTTACTCATCAAGAGAATGCAAATAGTAGTTTATAACGAGTATTAGACAATACAAATATTAACCTCATTAAAGACCATCAATTTGATTTCTTAGTGATTACCAATGTGTCTCCTACCAGTACACAACAACAAAGTTCCTGCTGTGCCCAGCTGGAGTCTCCCTCAGAGGTGTTTGGTTGGTAAGTTGGTAAATTTCCATCAGTCAGTAAGCACTGTCATCAAGCAAATGAAGGTGAGGGTGGCTCAAGTTCCTAGTGACCCAAGAGCTGTCTAGGGCAAACCTGTACAACCTGTGGCCCGCCGAAGAATTTGGGGCAGCCCATGAAAAATGTAGAAAACATCCTTTAGCATGTCTGCTGGCTGCTTATGACCCATGTGCCATGGGTTGTTTCAGGCCTGGTCTAGAGCCTCCAGTGGGTTTCTTATAGTTCTAGCTTGGACATCAGGTATTTGTACACAAGTTCTGATTGGTGATTGGTGATCTAAATTATTTACCAGGGGAGGAGCCAAGATGGCGGAGTAGAAAGACTCACATATGCTAGCTCCGAACCCACATCACATATATTTTCTCTAAAAAGAACTCCCCACAAATTCTGGAGCACTGCAAGCCGCGCAGAAACACAGTGAAAGAGATTTCCGTTCCAGAGAGCCCTGGAAAGCCATCCCCAGGGGTCCGTCACACACCAGATAATGGAGCCCACCCCTGCACTGCCCTGGCCACTCGGCCCCAGAGGAGCAGATCTGAGCAGGCTTCAGGGATGGAATCTCCGGCAGCCGCGAAGGTCCCTCCAACCACAGGCACTCCAGGTCAGTGAGAGAGACTTCTGGGCTGGCTGAGAGGGGAGCAGCGTGTCTCCATGACTCGGGCCCCCTCAGGAGGCAGCGGCAGAAGCAGTGGCAGAGGCAGTGGTGGCCCGGACTCCTGGAGCAGGCAGGACCTCAGTTCCATTACCGAAGGTCTCTGCATAAACCCCCTGAGGGAACTGAGCCTGGGAGGCGGCCCTGCCCCCACCTGAGGACCAGAACTTAAGCTCACTTTGAATAGAAGCCGTGCCCACAACTGAAAGCCCCGAGGCTAGGGAGCAGCATTTGAATCTCAGACCACAAGCACTAGCTGGGCAGATCTAGGCGGGGATGCAGAGGAATCTCAGAAGTCAAGTAACTGGCTGGGAAAATGCCCAGAAAAGGGAAGAAAAATAAGACCATAGAAAGCTACTTTCTTGGGGAACAGATGTTCCTGCCTTTCATTTCTGATGAGGAGGAACAATGCTTACCATCAGGGAAAGATGTGGAGGTTGGGGCCTCTGTATCCCAGACATCCGAGGTGGATGTCCGGTGGCCTCAGGCCATGGAAGAGCTCAAAAAGGATTTTGAAAATCAAGTTAGACAGGTGGAGGAACAACTGGGAGGAGAAATGAGAGAGATGCAAGAAAAGCATGAAAAATGGGTCAATACCTTGCTAAAGGAGACCCAAAAAAATGCTGAAGAAAATAACACCTTGAAAAATAGGCTCACTCAATTGGCAAAAGAGGTTCAAAAAGCCAAGGAGGAGAAGAATGCTTTCAAAAGCAGAATGAGCCAAATGGAAAAAGAGGTTCAAAAGCTCACTGAAAAGAATAGTTCTCTCAAAATTAGAATGGAACACATGGAGGCTAATGACTTTCTGAGAAACCAAGAAGTCACCAAACTAAATTATTTACCAAATAATTTCATTGATATCTGATGACATAAATCAGGAATGGTGAGGATTTATTTACCAAATTTCCCCATTGGCTGTCTGTCCTATATGGGAGTTATTTATCAGTAGTTTATGAATATAAACATGTTGTTTACTGCCCTGTACAACAATATGCTAATCTTAAAATTTAAAGAGAAGCTGTGAAAAACAAACGAAAGAACACTTCATCACAAAATGGTGTCCTAATAAATAATGGAGTCAGTTATGTCAAGGCAACACATTCTCACTACATTCCACTTTCTGGATATCCTTGCAGGTATCTTGAAAGGTCTATAAATAATATTGAAAATGATCACTAATACAAACCAAATAACAATTCCAAACTCGGAATGTTTACATTGCTTAGGTTTAGAACATATGATACACACAAGCAGCAATATTACACAGCATTAATACATTTGAAAATAGGATCTTGATACAATAGGACACTACATCTTTTCAATTGTCCCTTGTTCTCTCATGGTAAGTCCTCTACACACCAAGCCAGGAGCTGAAGAGAACATGTTACATGACTTCTTCATCTCTTCCCACTAATACTGGGACCCTGTGATTGTCTAGTAATCAGTATCATATCCTTCATGATTCAAATCCACCATCTCCAACTGCCTTTCGGTATCTCAAACCGGAGGTCAGTAAGCATTTTAAACTTAATATTCCCTAAGCAGAACTCAATTTCTTTTCCTTGAACCTTCCCTATTACTGTCAAGGGCAACACCATCCTCCTAATCTCGCAAGTTTAAAATGTGGGTGCGATCTTGGATTCCTCAGTATGTCTCACCCTGCCCCACTCCCATCCCCATATCCAATTAGTTGCCAAGCCCTGTCCTCTTCTCAAGATGGCAAAGTAAGAGCTAGAGATTTTGTCTTAGCTTCCTCACAACCTCTTCCATGATGACCTACTTCACTGTTGCGTGAGATAGATTTCTCTACTCAGTGGAAAATGTGTATGTGTGTGTATGTATGTATTGAAGTGCTTCCACATTATGTGCATATGTGTGTGCATGTATGTATATATTGTATGTGAATGCATGTATTGTGTATTCATTTGTATATGCATGTGTGTATGTGTATATTGTGTGTATATATGTGTGTGCGTGTATTATGTATGTATGTTGTGCATGCTTGTATGTTGTGCATGTCTGTGTGTATGCCTGTGTACATGTATAAGTGTATTTGTGTATTTGTGTATGACTATGTGTGTAGTATATGTGTATGTAAATGTGTGAATATACATGTGTGAGCATATGTGGCATGTGTATCCATGTGTGTGTTTGTGTGTATATATGTGTGCCTTTATGAATGCATGGGTGTATGCATGTGTGCATGTAGTATGACTGTATGTATATATGTATTGTGTGTATGTATCTGCATGTATGTGTGTATGTATGGTATGTGCATGTGTATTGTGTGTCCATGTGTGTGTTTATGTGTATATATGTGTGCCTTTATGAATTCATGGGTGCATGCATGCATGTATGTAGTATGACTATATATGTATTGTGTGTATGTGTCTGCATTGTGTGTGCATGTATGTATTGTATGTGTATGTGTGAAAATACATGTGTGAGTGTATGTGGCATGTGTGTGTCCACATGTGTGTTTGCATGTATATATGTGCCTTTATGAAGGCATGGATGTATGCATGTGTGTATTTACTATGACTGTATGTATGTACCTGCATGTATGTGTTGTATGTGCATGTGTGTATTGTGTATGCATGTGTATGTGTATATTGTGTGTATATGTGTGCATGTGTATGCAGATATTGTGTATGTGTGTATTGTGCATGCATGTATGCTGTGTATGTCGGTGTGTATGCTTGTGTACATGCATGAATGTATTTGTGTATGACTATGTGTGTGGTATAGGTGTATGCATATGTGTGAATATGCATGTGTGAGTGTATGTGGCGTATGTGTCCATGTGTGTCTTTATTTGTATATATGTGGCCTTTAGGAATGCCTGGGTGTATGCATGTGTGTATGTAGTATGACTGTATATATATATATGTATTGTGTGTATGTGTCTGCATGTATGTGTTGTATGTGTATGTGTGTATTGTGTATGCATGGGTATATGCATGTGTGTATGTGTATATTCTGTATATATATATATATCTGTGTGTGTGTGCGTGTGTGTATGCATGTATTGTGTATGTATGTTGTGCATGCATGTATGGTGTGTATTTCCGTGTGTTTGCCTGTGTATGTGCATGAATGTATTTGTGTATGACTATGTGTGTGGGATAGGTGTATGCATATGTGTGAATATGCATGTGTGAGTGTATGTGGCGTGTGTGTCCATGTGTGTCTTTATTTGTATATATGTGTGCCTTTATGAATGCATGGGCGTATGCATGTGTGTATGTAGTATGACTGTATGTATATATGTGTTGTGTGTATTTGTGTGTACATGTGTCTATATGAATGCGTGCATATATGTATGCATGTATTGGTGGATGTGGGTGGCATGTGCATGTGTACACACGTGTATGTGTGTATGCATATATTGCATATGTATGTATATAGTATGAATCTGTATGCATGCATATATGTATTGTGACTACTATATATGCATGTATAAATGTATGTGTGGGTGCACATGAATGTGTGTTATGTGTATCATGTATCATGTATTGTGTATTTGTGGATGTAGGCATGTGTATATTGTGTATGCATGCATATATATGTGTATGCATATTCAAAAACATGTATGTGTATATATGTGCATGTATGTGTATCTGTGCATGTGTGCGTGCATGAATGATGAGGTATGTGTGTATTCGTGTATGTACGTGCTTTGCATGTATGTGTAAGTATTGTGCATGCATGTATGGCATGTATGTTGTATGTTTATGTGTGCATCCATGTGTGTATAGTCATATGTGTGCATGCAATGTGTATGTGTGCATGCATGTCTATATGTAATGTGTGTATGAATGTATTATGTGTATGTGCTTGTATGACTATATGTATGTGTGCCTGTGTATACATATATGTGATTATGTGTGTTTACAGTATGCATATGTTACCGTGTGTATGTGTACATGTATATATGCACACAACTATATATAAATATCTGTGCATGTATGTATGTACGTAGTATGCATTGTGTATACATGTAACCGTATATATGTTTCTCTTTATTTGTGTGTGTCATGTGTAGGCATGTGTGTATTGTGTAGTGTATGTGTATGCATATATCTATGTGTGTGCATATGTGTGTATATATATATGCATGTATACATGTATATAGGTGCAATGTATATAGGTGCATTCATTTGTGTATGTATGTGTGTATGTATTTGCCTGTATGTGTACATATACAAATTTATGTGTGTGCATGAATGTGCATGTGTGTATACATGCATGTATATAGTGTATTTCATGTGTGTATGTGTGCATGCATGTGTGCATGTGTGTTGTTTGTGTATGTATGTGTGCATGTGTATGTCTACATGCGTATGTGTGTAGTGAATTTGTATGTGCATGCATGTGTGGATATATGTGTGTGCGTATGTGTATCTGTGTATGCATAACATACCCATGTAGAATTTATTGTTTATGCATGTGTGTATGTGTGTGCATGCATGTTCACATTCATGTATGAATGTACATGTGTGTAGTGTAGGTATGTTTTTGCATTGTGTATGCATTGTGTGAATATATGTGTGTATTCTGCACACATGTGTATGTACATGTGTGTACGTTTATGTGTATGTGTATCCATGTGTGCATGCATTTATGCATGTACATATGTGTGCATGCATATGCATCTACATGTGTATGTGTCTATTGTATTGTGTATGCATGTGTGTGTGCATGTTTGTGTGTATGTATGTGTTTATGTGTGTTTGTGCATTAAGTATGTGTGTATTTGTATGCATTTGTGTATGTATTGTGTGTATGTGTGAATATGTGTATATTGTATATACATGTGTATGTGCATGTGTGTATGAGTGTGTATTGTACATGCATGTGCTGTATGTGTGCATTATGCATGTATATCTGTATGACTGTATGTGTGAGTGTATGCATGTATGCCTGTATGTGTGTATGCATATGTGTGAATATGCATTTGTAAATGTATATTATGTGTGTATGCATGTATCCATGTGTGTATTTATGTGTATGTGTGCTGTTATGAATGTATGGGTGTATGCATATGTGTATGCATGTATGTATTATATGAGTGTGTATTGTATATGTGCCTATATGAACGGATGTATGTGTCCATGTATGCATGTATGCATGACATGTATATGTGTGCGTGCACATGTTTGCATATACTGCATGTGTGTATATACTATGTATGCGTGTATGCACACATTGTGTTGTGTTTGTGCATGTGTATATATGTGCATGTATGCTGGCATGTGTGTACACCCATGTGTGTAAGTGTGTATATATGCATGCATGGGTGTGTTTGTGTGTATATGTTCATGTGTGTATATATGCCTATACATTCATATTTGTGCACACTTATATGTCCGCATGTATTATGTAGCATGTATGTGTATATGCATGCATGTGCATATATGTGTACTATGTGTGTGTGTTGCGTTTGCATGTGTGATGTGTGTATTTTCTATGTGTGTGTGCATGAATGAATGTATGTGTGTGCATGTGCATCTATGTAGTGGGTATATGTATGCATGTGTGTATACATGCCTGTATTGATTGGTGCTCCCGAGACCAAGCCCTGACTTAGGGGGATGGGGAGAGGAGGGGAGGGACTAGATTGGCCAGAGGGAGATTACTGCCTCACAAAGGTAGACTATGACATCACCAGCCATCAGCTGCTGGAGGGAGGCGGGGCTCATCTAAGCCAGACTCAGCTCAGCTTGGCTCGTAGTTGGCCCCCTGAGTACCACCTGGGTCAAAGAGTAGATATCTGGGGGACTAGAGATGTCAGGAAACCGAACCAACACATCGAGAAGGCTTGAGCCAGTCAGCAGAAGACCCAATGGTCCGCTAGACAACCGCTTTCTTGGAACCCCTCAGGTCTTGCTTAAGGTAAGGAAATGATTCTCAACTGGTCCGTTGGGCTCCAAGGTGGCCTCTGTGATGTGGGGAGCAAAAGAGGCATCCTGGAGGTGAGCAGCATATGAGTTAGACTTACAAGGGTGGGAAAAAAGGAGAAAGTTGTCCACATAGCAGAGCTGGGAATTGTAGGCAGAGCAAAGGACCAGGCTGGGTCACAGAAGGGGTTTGTGGGAGTCAGGGTCAGGAAAGGGCCAAAGCTCATGTACTATTTCCTTTTCCACCCTGGGCAGATCTGGAAATCTATGCCTAGAAGGAGAAGGAGAGTTGTTGCTCCCCGACCAATTGACATCCCTCTCAAAGATATCATTCACATCATCACCCTACTGCAAATGGTCTAAGCAGAAGATGCCAGAAAAAAACGATGCCATGAATGTGGGAAAACACTTTCACCAGGAGTGCTACAATTTCTTCAACAGTCTCAATGGATAACCACTGACTTTTTAGAGAACTGACATTGGTATAAAGATGAAAGAATGTACCCTACATAAAGTGCACTCCAACCTGACTTGTCTCAAAGTGGTGTTAATGATTGAAAAGGCGATAGGCATTGAAGAAAGGAAATGCACACACACACACACACACACACACACACCTAACACAACCATGTCATAGAGAATTTTAGCAGATATAAATCATTTATCTCTCATAGTGAGGGGAAGACAGGGGACACCAAAGTGCCTTAGCCAACATTTAATTGAGAGAATACATGAGTCCTCATACACAACAATGCAGAGTAGAATCAATGAGAACTCATGTGAATAGAGACAGAAAATCTCTGTCAAACCATTTATGAAGGTTTTTATGAGGGCATCTATCATGGCTCCTTGTGGTCCCCTCACACTTCCCCCCTTAGCTAGGCAACTTGGGCCACATGCAGGGACTTGGAGAAAGCTAATATGAACACTAGAGGGTGTGGGGGAGGAGAGAAAGAGGAGGGTGGTGAGTGGGATGCCTGGTTGAGGCCAGTGGAGGATGGACCAGGGTTGGTGGGAGGGGGACTTCTGTCTCACAAAGGTGAGCGTGGCGCTCAGTGGGGGATCCACCTTGCCCCGTCTCAGCTCTGAGGACCCTTTCGGGCTGGGTCATGATGCAAGGAATCCAGCCCAAAGCCCATATGAAGCTTGAGCTCTTAAGCAATGGCCACCAGCAGTCATGAAATATGTGCTCAGAGACCATCAACCTCTTATGGAAGGTAGGGAAGTGGTTCCCAACTAGTCCTTACCAGACCTCCACCTTCAGTCCCCTGTGCTCCAAGGGTGGCTGGTCCATTGTGGGATTGAGGGACACATCTGGCTGGGGAGGCAAGGCAGGTCCAGAAAGACATAGGGGTTTTATTCCATATTTTAGTGTCAGATCACCAGCAAAACTTCCTGGAAGGGTGCTGCTCACGGGAAAGCCTTAGACTAGCAAGGTTCTCTCAGTGGAAGGGAGTGATGGTTTGGGAGAGGGATGTGGGTGAAGTCTAAAAGGACTTGTGGGTTTGTTCAAAATGTAGGGCTAGGAGTCCAGTTCAACCTCATTTGAGAGAAAGGGAAACTGAGGTCAAGAGGATAGCAGGAACATAGCCATGTTCACACAGTCAGTAAATGGTGAAACTAGGAACTGATCCAGAATTTCTCGCATCTCCCTCATCTGATAGCCAAGCTTCGTGGCCTAAAGATACCTCTCAGAAGGTACACCCCAGAAGATGGTTACCACCTTCACTGAGATTAGGAAGATTATCCATAGAACTAGGAGTTCTGGGAGTCTTCAGTTATGACCATAGGGTTAAATGAAGAGGGAAAAAAAAACCCTTGACTTTGAGTAAGCCAGGAATAGAGTTAACAAGGTGATCCTGAGCAAATCCCATGACTTCCCAGAATAGGTTTCTTCCCTCACCTACTTCACTCACAGCCCTACTTGAACATTTTCTTGAGGCTTGGAGGAATTAGCCTAGGCAAGGATCCTGTTTCTAGCCCTCAGACAATTCCCAGTCTAGTGAGGAAAAAGGTGTATCATGCACATGCCCAATGTGGTAGTGGTGGCAAGTCCTTGGCCAAAGAGCCAAGCCCTGGCATGGCAGGAGTCAAGAACTGCTTGAGTGAAGGGAGATGGGTGGCACTGGAGATTTCAGGGATGGAAAGGAAGGTGCAGATTAACAACACAACAGAGAAGGGGATTCTCAGCTGTGCAAAGGGACCTGTTTGGACTGCAGAAGGAGGCTCTGGGAATCCGGGTGGGAAAGTAAGACCTAATAACCTCTTGACCAGAGTTCATGTGCTCTTTCCTTTCCTTCCCTGGGCAGGTCAGTGGGGTTCTGCCACCCAGGAGGAAAGGGGACTTCTCCCCTAACCTGCATGGAGCAGAATCATAGACATCTATCACTAAGATTGTCCCCTTCTGTAAACAGCCTGAATAGGTCAGAAGCAGGAGCCCAATTCAATTGTTTGTCAAAATAGGACCAGAACCATGAGAGAACAAGTTCATCAGGAGTGCTTCAAATACTTCCTTAACAGGCCCAAAGTGATTGGAACAAATACTGTAGTTAATAGAAATGTAAAGGAAAGCACAATACAGAAAAAATGTAACCCTACATTAAACACACCCCAATATTACCCAATCCAAGGTGTGAGCAAACGATTGAACCTCAGGTGGAACGGAAGTTGGAACGAACACACACACACACACACCTACTTTTATACACACTCATGCTCATGTACCTCTAGTATAATCATTTCATAAAAAAGTTTAATAGATATCGATTAGTAATCTTGGTGAGGAGACAAAAGGGCCTTCACAAACATCTGATTGAGTTGGGAATTGGAGAGGTCGGGCAGGCAAAGGCAAAACAGGCCGAGAACCTTAACTCCTGAGGAACATCTCATGGAAAAAGATGCTAGAAGATAAGGACATATCTCATCACAGATGAACATTCCTCTCTTCCATGTGTATTTTAATATGTGTAAGTACTCACCTTTTCTCTCACTCTATTCATACATCTTAGTATTGATGTGTTTTCTTTCTGTATGAATATGAAGAATCCTCTTCCACATGTCTCTGATGTACATATTTTAGTACTCATATGCACTTTTTTTATTAATCAGTATATGTAGCTTCCCCCATACTTTCTCTATGGTCACACACATGTATGAGCAGTCATGTATTCAATGCATATAAATGGAGTATCTGTTCTTTTTTGACTCATTTGTATGATTCTTCATGTATTTTCTCTGTATATTTGCACACCTAAGCACTTATACAGGCTTTCTGTATTCCTCTGTGAGTACTTCATTCATGACTAGCCATTCAATTCGTATTTTTATCCGAACCAAACCCCCTGATTCTCTGCCTATAGTCCTACATATGAGCACTTAATAAACTCTTTGTGGACAGAGACAGGAGACTTCCTTTATTCTCCTCACAGGGAAAGAAGCTGGAGAATATTTTCAGACATGTGGAGGGAATACAGGAGAATGTGAGGGCACACACACACACACACATATATGAAAAGAGAGAAAATGGGGACTCATATGGATGAATACAGAATGAAAGTGTGAGTACTCAGGTAATAGGAAAAGAGGGATTGGTACTGTTTATGAGGAGATGGAATGTATACATCACATAAATGAATTTATAGAAGGTATCAGGGAGGACAGATACATAGGAATGAAGAGAAAGAACCTGAATGTATGTATATATCTATATATGTATATATATATAGATATATACAAATATATACATATACATACATATATGAAATATATATCTACAAAATGTATGTCTATGTATATATAAACACACACACACATATATATAATATACATTTGTGCATTTATCCTATCTTCATGTCTGAGTTATCATACATTCTCTAAGTATTCATTTACACAAATATAAAAAATTTATACTTTACGAGAGAGGGACTTTGTAGTCATATATATAAGTATTCATACATGAATACCTGTAGTCATATATATAGGTATTAATACATGAATACCTATAATATTTATAAATGAGATATATAGATTCTTTCCTCTACGGAGGATTTTATATATATATATATAATATATATATGTGTGTGTATATATATATACATATATATTTGTATGTGTGTGTGTGTATATATATATATATATACATGTATATAGTCATTCACTTCTCATAAAGAGGAAAAGAGAGACAGAATGGAAAGTTATTCCATCACATGACCATAAGGAGGAAATATTTGACCCTTCTAGATAAGAATATACAAAGCCCAGTGGTTTGGAACAGAGAGACAGATAGCCGGCTGTACAAACAACAGGGGATCCCGGGGCGTCAGACCTGGTCCCCGAGGTTCTCACCCTTCGTTCCCTGCTCCCCCAATTACCCCAGTCAGGAAACCTCTGGTAGCTCGAGACTCTTGTTATGGCGGTGGGGGAGGGGAAATGAACTGGAGAAGGTGTTAGAGATGAGGGAAAAGAAGTAGGAAAGGGGGGAGGGGAAAATGAGCTGGAGAAGGCGAGTGGGGGTGGGATGCTGTCTCCATGAAGACGGGGCAGTGGGATGCCTGATGGAGAGGGAGCGCAGGGAGGGGTGGCATTGGAGGTAGGGCTGATTCTGCCTCCCCAAGGTGAACACTGATGTCACTGACCACTCGCGGTCAGCAGGGGTGCACCCTGCTCACACCAGGATCCCCTTAGCTGGGGGCTCCCTGAGGACCCCGAGGGCTGCGAGGGAATATATGAGAAGGGAAAGATAACAGGGGACCCACCCAAAGCTCCCCCGAGGATCAGCCTCCTGAGCATGGGAGACAAAAGGCTAGGAAACATAAGCCCCAGACCCCAGGACTCCTGCCTATCTTAGGGGAATGGTCCCCAGCTGGTCTCTCCGAGATCTTGCCCGTCCACCTCCACCCCCCATCTGAGATGGGACAATCCTTCTGAGATGGGGGAAAGGAGGAGCGGGGAAAACCTTGGGTTCAGGAGGCAGGTCCAGGAAGAACCAGGGATTTTATTCTAATCTTTAGAGTTAGAATAAGGGGAGAACTCGCTGACTGGGGGCTGCCCCATAGAAAGACACTGGACAAGCAGGGTTTCCTCACAGCGTGTGAGGGTGGCAAGCATTCGGACATTAAGTGGGGGCGGTGGATTTGGGGCTAGAGTGAGACTGGTTTTCAGGTTTGGATAGGATGGAGGGTTAACAGAGACCCGGGAGCTCACCTGCCTGAACCTCCTCATTTGACAAAAATTAGACAGTTTCACCTGCCTGGAACCTCTCCCCTTTCTCTTCTTAGATGTGAGGATTTGACAGGTGACAGTGAAGGCAACAGGGATCCAACGGTGTTTATGGAGTGAGGTCGAGGGGGGAGGGGAAGGGTCAGAGCTGCCCCTTAGGAAGATCACTGTGATGGCTGAATGGAGGAGAGACAGGGGTGAGGAGAAAGGGGAGGCAGGAGATCAGGCAGCCAGCTGGTGCCATAGCTCAGGCCTGAGGCCTCAAGGGAGATGCTGCACTAAGATGGCAGCCCTATCAGAGGAGAGGAGGGTTAGAGAGAGGTGGAAGGAAGGGAGACAGGGCAGATCTTGTCTGAGATGAGATATGGCGGTGGAGGGGAGTGAGAGGGGGGCAAGGCTCACACCTGGGGGGAATCCTGAGTGAGAGACCGGATGGTGACAGCATCCACAATCCTAGGGAATGTTACGAGAAGAGAGAGTTGTGGGGAGCAGAGGAAGATGATGAGTTCAGTCTTTGGCACATGTTGGGTTTCAGTGTCTAAGGGACATCGTCTTGCAGATGTCCAACCTAGAGATTCAAGACTGGAGGTCATGGGACAGGTTAGGGTTGGAAAAAGAGGGCTGAAATAGAGATGAATCTGCACAGACATGATCATGGAAATCACAGCGCTTGCTGCTTCCTTGAAGAAATCCTTATTCTTGTCTGAGGTTGAGCCAATTCACGTGGCCAAGGGTTTTCTTGGTAAGGAGTTTCTTTCCTCCCCAAATTTAGTGACTATGGATGATGGGAGGAGAGGTTAGGGGCTGGCAGTCTAGGGGCACTTTTACTCCTGGGACTCTTGGGCATCCCTACCCATGTTTGGAAGGCAATGTTGTGCAGGCAGAGGTTCCCTTTCTCTAGAATTAATTTCAGTTTTCCTTGGAGTGGTTCTAGATCATAGAATACTTCCAGAACGGAAGGAATCATGACGTCACTCCCACAGAGTCAGCCCTAAGCATACGAGGCAGTAGGGTTGTGGTTCTGATACAAATTCCTGAGTGTCCCCCTGTACCCACTGCCAGTCTGATAAGTATAGGTAAGTAGGGACAGACTGAGAAAGATTGCTTGTGCGGGTCACGTGCAAATAGGAGCCAGAACTTCCTGAGTTCAAATCTGGTTTCAGAAACTTAATAGCTGTGGGACCCTGGGCAAATTACTTTACCCTGTTTTCCTCAGTTTCCTCATCTGTAAAATGATCTGGAGAAGGAGTAGCAGACCTATTGTTGCCATGAAAACCTCAGATGTGGTCCAGAAGAGTAGGACACAAGTAAACAACAGCTACAATTAATGATTCAAAAGAGGATATGGATTGAAGAAAGAACACACACACACACACACACACATACACACACACATACACCCTTAAGTAACATAGTAATTTCCTATTGAATTTTACCTGATAGAAATCACTTATCCTAGTGAGGGGAAGAAAGGGACATTAAAATTGTCTTAAGAAACATTTTCCTAGTTTACTACAAGGACAGATATGGCAGCCAAGACAAAATAGGTTGAGAGCATTACCTCTTCTACAAAATCTCATGGAAAATGAGGTGGAAGATCGGGACGTATCTCTTCAGAGATGAGTATTCTTATACTTTGTCTGTATATTGATATCTATGAATACTCACATGTGCTCTCTCCTTATTCATGTAAACAAGTTATTGATATGCTCTTTTTACAGATTCATATATGTGAAGACTACAGTGTTCTCCCTGCTCTTCCATACGCTCTCGATTTCCCTATCTATCTTTCTATCTATCTACCTATCTATCTATCCATCTATCGTCTATTCATCTACCCATTATATCTGTCCCACTATAACACCATCCTTTCTACTAGTGATCATTTATATGCTTTCATTGTAAGACAGGCGCAAGAGTGTGGTCACATGACCTTGAGTATCATGGTTAATATAAACACCAAAAACCAACACTGTCCCATGAGGGAACTTGTATGTGACCATAGATTGTGCATTCTTTGCTCTGTCTCTGCATAATATTTGGCCTGGTCTAGGAGAAAGGCACAGTTTGACCACTATCCCCGGCCCCAGTTAAACCTATTTACTCCCAAGCTGGTATGGGCCCCTCTTTCTTTGGAATCACAGTAACCCCTCCTGACAGCGGGATCATCCCTTTGAATCGACTGCATTGATACATGAATGTTAACATATATGCATTTATATTCTCTTACTGAGCATATTAATCATACATGCCCTCCACATAGCCACATAACTGAATATTCATATACATTAGTGCTCATATATTCTCTTGATATAGTTCTATGAATCAGCATGAACATAATCTTTCTTCAGATATGAGTATTCATTCTCCTTTTACATTGCAATCTATATGCATATCCAGTTTCTCTCTATATATTCATATGCATGAGAACCCAGAGATTCTCTCCCTCTCTCCCTACACATGAGCTCTCATATTCTTACAGGTAGTAAAACAGTGGAAGACCCATATAGGGATATAGAGAGTATGGAAAAGGCCTCATACATATATGTATATATGTATATACATATACACTTATATATATATATAAACACAGATTAAATAAACATGTATAAGAATATAAGGAGACCATGGGAATATATGTGTCTACATATAAATAGAAAATATGAGCATTACGTGTGTGGGACATTCATATAGAAAAATATGTAAAAAGCATGAAGCATACAATTGAATAGAGAGAGAGATTATGTGTGCTCATATATAAGTATACAGAAAGACATCAGGAGTACTTCCATAGGGAGAATATGAATACTTTTATATTCTTTCTTCATATGTGTGAGCTGTCTTATATTTTCTCTATACGGTATACACAAGAGTGACTTTAGTTCTATGGGAGAGAGACTCTGTAGTCATGTATGTGAGTATTCATATACGCCTAGGGAGACCATGTATTAAGGAAATACATGAGTTCTTTCTCTATCTACAATTATAAAGCATCATTCAGTCCTCAGAAAGAGGAACAGAGAGAATGAAACATTCCTCACTTACAGGAATATACAGAGGAAATATTTGAGCCCTCCTGGAATGGAAAACACAAAGTCCAGTGGTTTTGAAGAGAGGGACAGAGGGCCGTCTGGTCACACAGCAGGGGTCGCTGAGCATCAGTTCTGGTCTTTGGGGTCCTTCGTCTCCCTTCCCATGCTCCCCAATGGCCATAGTCAGGAAAACACTGGCAGCTGGAGACATTTGTAGGGGCGATGAGGGAGGGGAAATGAACTGGAGAAAGTGTTGGAGAGAAGGGAAAACCAGCAGGAGAAGGGGAGAGGCAAGTAAGCCTGAGAAGCTGTGAGGGGAGGGATGCTGTATCCATGGATATGGGTGAGTGGGCTGCCAGATGTGGTCCAGCGGAGCGAAGGGCCGAATTGCGGGTAGGGCGTCCCCAAGATGGGAGCTGACAGCACAAGCCACTGGAGCTCAGCAGGGGTCCATCTCGCCCAGGCACAGTTGCTCTTAGCTGGTGGTTCCCTAGGGCCACGGTGGGTTCGGAGTGAATATGTGGGAGGGGAGAGATCACAAGGAACATGCCCGAAGCCCACCTGACTCTAGGAGACAAGGGGTCAGGAAACATAAGCCCCAGACACCAGGATTGCTGTCCATCTGAGTGGATTGGTTTCAAACAGGTCTCTCCAAGATCTTGCCCTTCCACCTCCCCCCAACACGCCACCCCGAGATCTAAGTTGAGACATTCCCTCTGAGATGGGAGGGGACAGCTCTGCTTCAGGAGGCAGGTCCAGGAACAACCATGGATTAGATAGATAGATAGATAGATGGACAGATAGATAGATAAGTACGTAAGTAGGTAGGTAGATAGATAGATAGATAGATAGATAGATAGATAGATAGATAGATAGATAGATAGATAGATAGATAGATAGATAGAGGAAATATTTGAGCTCTCCTGGGTTAGAATACACAAAGCTCAGTGGTTTTGAATAGGGGCACAGGGCCATCTGCACACAGCAGAGGTCACTGGGCATCATTGGAGGTCCTCAGGGTCTTCTCTTTCCTTTTGCCTACTCCCTCAATGGCCACAGTCAGGAAACTGCTGGCAGCTCGAGACACTTGCAATGGTGCTTGGGGAGAGGAAATGAGCTGGAGAAGGTGTTAGAGATGAGGGACAAGAAGTAGGAAAGGGGGGAGGGGAAAATGAGCTGTAGAAGGCGAGTGGGGGTGGGATGCTGTCTCCATGAAGACGGGGCAGTGGGATGCCTGATGGAGAGGGAGCGCAGGGAGGGGTGGCATTGGAGGTAGGGCTGCTGCTGCCTCCCCAAGGTGAACACTGATGTCACTGACCACTCGCGGTCAGCAGGGGTGCCCCCTGCCGACACCAGGGTCCCCTTAGCTGGGGGCTCCCTGAGGACCCCGAGGGCTGCGAGGGAATATATGGCAAGGGAGAGATAACAGGGGACCCACCCAAAGCTCCCCCGAGGATCAGCCTCCTGAGCATGGGAGACAAAAGGCTCGGAAACATAAGCCCCGGACCCTAGGACTCCTGCATATCTTAGGGGAATGGTCCCCAGCTGGTCTCTCCGAGATCTTGCCCGTCCACCTCCACCCCCCATCTGAGATGGGACAATCCCTCTGAGATGGGGGAAGTGAGAAGGCTGGAGATCCTCGGGTGCAGGAGGCAGGTCCAGGAAGAACCAAGGTTTTTATTCTAATCTTGAGAGTTAGAATAAGGGCAGAACTCGCTGACTGGGGGCTGCCCCATAGAAAAGCACTGGACAAGCAGGGTTTTCTCACAGCGTGTGAGGGTGGCAAGCTTTCTGACATTAAGTGGGGGTGGTGGATTTGGGGATAGAGTGAGACTGGTTTTCAGGTTTGGATAGGATGGAGGGTTAACAGAGACCCGGGAGCTCACCTGCTTGAACCTCCTCATTTGAGAAAAATTAGACAGTTTCACCTGCCTGGAACCTCTCCCCTTTCTCTTCTTAGATGTGAGGATTTGACAGGTGACAGTGAAGGCAACAGGGATCCAACGGTGTTTATGGAGCGAGGTGGAGGGGGGAGGGGAAGGGTCAGAGCTGCCCCTTAAGAAGATCACTGTGATGGCTGAATGGAGGAGAGACAGGGGTGAGGAGAAATGGGAGGCAGGAGATCAGGCAGCCAGCTGGTGCCATAGCTCAGGCCTGAGGTCTGAAGGGAGATGCTGCACTAAGATGGCGGCCCTATCAGAGGAGAGGAGGGTTAGAGAGAGGTGGAAGGAAGGGAGACAGGGCAGATCTTGTCTGAGATGAGATATGGCGGTGGAGGGGAGTGAGAGGGGGGCAAGGCTCACACCTGGGGGGAATCCTGAGTGACAGACGGGATGGTGACAGCATCCACAATCCTAGGGAATGTTATGAGAAGAGAGAGTTGTGGGGAGCAGAGGAAGATGATGAGTTCAGTCTTTGGCACATGTTGGGTTTCAGTGTCTAAGGGACATCGTCTTGCAGATGTCCAACCTAGAGATTCAAGACTGGAGGTCATGGGACAGGTTAGGGTTGGAAAAAGAGGGCTGAAATAGAGATGAATCTGCACAGACATGATCATGGAAACCACAGCGCTTGCTGCTTCCTTGAAGAAATCCTTATTCTTGTCTGAGGTTGAGTCAATCCATGTGGCCAAGGGTGTTCTTGGTAAGGAGTTTCTTTTCTCCCCAACTTTAGTGCCTGTGGCTGATGGGAGGAGAGGTTGGGGGCTGGCAGTCGAGGGACACTTTTACTCCTGGGACTCTTGGGCATCCCAACCCATGTTTGGAAGGCAATGCTGTGCAGGCAGTGGTTCCCTTTCTCTAGAATTAATTGCAGTTTTCCTTGGAGTGGTTCTAGATCATAGAATACTTCCAGAACGGAAGGAATCATCACGTCACTCCCCCAGAGTCAGCCCTAAGCATACGAGGCAGTAGGGCTGTGGTTCTGTACCCCTGGGTGTGCCCCTGTACCCACTGCCAGTCTGATAAGTATAGGTAAGTAGGGACAGACTGAGAAAGATTGTTTGTGCGGGTCATGTGCAAATAGGAGCCAGAACTTCCTGAGTTCAAATCTGGTCTCAGAAACTTAATAGCTCTGGGACCCTGGGCAAATGACTTTACCCTGTTTTCCTCAGTTTCCTCATCTGTAAAATGATCTGGAGAAGGAGTAGCAGACCTATTGTTGCCATGAAAACCTCAGATGTGGTCGAGAAGAGTAGGACACAAGTAAGCAACAGCTACAATAAATGCTTCAAAAGAGGATATGGATTGAAGAAAGAAGACATGCACACACACATACACACACACATACACCCTTACGTAACATAGTAATTTCCTATTGAATTTTACCTGATAGAAATCATTTATCCTAATGAGGGGAAGAAAGGGACATTAAAATTGTCTTAAGAACATTTTCCTAGTTTACTACAAGGACAGATGTGGCAGCCAAGGACAAAAAAGTTGAGAGCATTACCTCTTCTACAAAATCTCATGGAAAATGAGGTGGAAGATCGGGACGTATCCCTTCAGAGATGAGTATTCTTATACTTTGTCTGTATATTGATATCTATGAATACTCACATGTGCTCTCTCCTTATTCATGTAAACAAGTTACTGATATGTTTTTTTTACAGATTCACATATGTGAGGACTCCAGTGTTCTTCCTGCTCATCCATCCGTTCTCGATTTCCCTATCTATCTATCTATCTATCTATCTATCTATCTATCTATCTATCTATCTATCTATCTATCGTCTCTTCTTCTATCCATTATATCTGTCCCACTATAACACCATCCATTCTACTAGTGATCATTTATATGCTTTCATTGTAAGAGAGGAGCAAGAGTGTGGTCACATGACCTTGAGTATCATGGTTAATATAGACACCAAAAACCAACACTGTCCCATGAGGGAACTTGTATGTGACCATAGATTGTGCATTCTTTGCTCTGTCTCTGCATAATATTTGGCCTGGTCTAGGAGAAGGGCACAGTTTGACCACTATCCCGGGCCCCAAATTAAACCTATTTACTCCCAGGCTGGTATGGACCCCTCTTTCTTTGGAATCACAGTAACCCCTCCTGACAGTGGGATCATGCCTTTGAATCGACTGCATTGATACATAAATGTTAACATATATGCATTTATATTCTCTTACTGAGCATATTAATCATACATGCCCTCCACATAGCCACATAACTGAATATTCATATACATTAGTGCTCATATATTCTCTTGATATAGTTCTATGAATCAGCATGAACATAATCTTTCTTCAGATATGAGTATTCATTCTCCTTTTACATTGCAATCTATATGCATATCCAGATTCTCTCTATATATTCATATGCATGAGAACCCAGAGATTCTCTCCCTCTCTCCCTACACATGAGCTCTCATATTCTTACAGGTAGTAAAACAGTGGAAGACCCATATAGGGATATAGAGAGTATAGAAAAGGCCTCATACATATATGTATATATGTATATACATATACACTTATATATATATATATAAACACAAATTAAATACACATGTATAAGAATATAAGGAGACCATGGGAATGCATATGTCTACATATGAATAGAAAATATGAGCATTACGTGTGTGGGATATTCATATAGAAAAATATGTAAAAGGAATGAATCATATAAGTGAATAGAGGGAGAGATTATGTGTGCTCATATATAAGTGTATAGAAAGACAACAGGAGTACTTACATAGAGAGAATCTGAATACTTTTATATTCTTTCTTCCTATGTGCGAGCTGTCTTATAATTTCTCTATAAGGTATACACAAGTGTGTCTTTATTTCTATGGGAGAGAGACTCTGTAGTCATGTATGTGAGTATTCATATATGCCTAGGGAGACCATGTATTAAGGAAATATATGAGTTCTTTCTATATCTACAAATATAAAGCATCATTCAGTCCTCAGAAAGAGGAACAGAGAGAATGGAACATTCCTCACTCACAGGCATATACATTTCCTCATATACAGAGGAAATATTTGAGCCCTCCTGGAATGGAAAACACAAAGTCCAGTGGTTTTGAAGGGAGGGACAGAGGGCCGTCTGGTCACACAGCAGGGGGTCGATGGGCATCAGTTCTGGTCTTTGGGGTCCTTCGTCTCCCTTCCCATGCTCCCCCAATGGCCATAGTCAGGAAAACACTGGCAGCTGGAGACATTTGTAGGGGCGATGAGGGAGGGGAAATGAACTGGAGAAAGTGTTGGAGAGAAGGGAAAACCAGCAGGAGAAGGGGAGAGGCAAGTAAGCCTGAGAAGCTGTGAGGGGAGGGATGCTGTCTCCATGGATATGGGTGAGTGGGCTGCCAGATGTGGTCCAGCGGAGCGAAGGGCCGAATTGGGGGTAGGGCGTCCCCAAGATGGGAGCTGACGGCACCAGCCACTGGAGCTCAGCAGGGGTCCATCTCGCCCAGGCCCAGTTGCCCTTAGCTGGTGGTTCCCTAGGGCCACGGTGGGTTCGGAGTGAATATATGAGAGGGGAGAGATCACAAGGAACATGCCCGAAGCCCACCTGACTCTAGGAGACAAGGGGTCAGGAAACATATGGCCCAGACCCCAGGATTGCTGTCCATCTGACTGGAATGGTTTCAAACTGGTCTCTCCAAGATCTTGCCCTTCCACCTCCCCCCAACACACCACCCCGAGATCTGAGATGAGACATTCCCTCTGAGATGGGAGGGGACAGCTCTGCTTCAGGAGGCAGGTCCAGGATGAACCATGGATTTTAGTCCAAACTTTAGTGTTAGAATAAGGACAAAACTCGCTGGCTGGGCGCTGCCCCAAGGGAAAGCTTTGGACTAGAGGGGTTTTCTCAGCAGGGGGTGGGGGACTAACTTACTAACACTAAGCTGGGGCAGTGGATTTGGGGATAGAGTAAGAATGGGCTCGTAGGTTTGGATGGGATGGAGAGATAACGCAGACCGCGGAGCTCATCTCCTTGAACCTCCTCATCCGAGAAAAATTAGGCAATTTCACCTACCTGGAAACCCTTCCATCTTCTTAAATGTGGGATTTTATATATACAGAGATAGACAGACAGACAGACAGACAGACAGAAAGATAGTTAGATAGATAGGTAGATAGATAGATACATGGATAGATAGATAGATAGATAGATCAGTACGTAGATAGACAGACAGATAGATAGATAGATAGATAGATAGATAGATAGATAGATAGATAGATAGATAGATAGAGGAAATATTTGAGCTCTCCTGGGTTAGAATACACAAAGCTCAGTGGTTTTGAATAGGGGCACAGGGCCATCTGCACACAGCAGAGGTCACTGGGCATCATTGGAGGTGCTCAGGGTCTTCTCTTTCCTTTTGCCTACTCCCTCAATGGCCACAGTCAGGAAACTGCTGGCAGCTCGAGACACTTGCAATGGTGCTTGGGGAGAGGAAATGAGCTGGAGAAGGTGTTAGAGATGAGGGACAAGAAGTAGGAAAGGGGGGAGGGGAAAATGAGCTGTAGAAGGCGAGTGGGGGTGGGATGCTGTCTCCATGAAGACGGGGCAGTGGGATGCCTGATGGAGAGGGAGCGCAGGGAGGGGTGGCATTGGAGGTAGGGCTGCTGCTGCCTCCCCAAGGTGAACACTGATGTCACTGACCACTCGCGGTCAGCAGGGGTGCCCCCCTGCCCACACCAGGGTCCCCTTAGCTGGGGGCTCCCTGAGGACCCCGAGGGCTGCGAGGGAATATATGGCAAGGGAGAGATAACAGGGGACCCACCCAAAGCTCCCCCGAGGATCAGCCTCCTGAGCATGGGAGACAAAAGGCTCGGAAACATAAGCCCCGGACCCTAGGACTCCTGCATATCTTAGGTCCCCAGCTGGTCTCTCCGAGATCTTGCCCGTCCACCTCCACCCCCCATCTGAGATGGGACAATCCCTCTGAGATGGGGGAAGTGAGAAGGCTGGAGATCCTCGGGTGCAGGAGGCAGGTCCAGGAAGAACCAGGGTTTTTATTCTAATCTTGAGAGTTAGAATAAGGGCAGAACTCGCTGACTGGGGGCTGCCCCATAGAAAAGCACTGGACAAGCAGGGTTTTCTCACAGCGTGTGAGGGTGGCAAGCTTTCTGACATTAAGTGGGGGGTGGTGGATTTGGGGATAGAGTGAGACTGGTTTTCAGGTTTGGATAGGATGGAGGGTTAACAGAGACCCGGGAGCTCACCTGCTTGAACCTCCTCATTTGAGAAAAATTAGACAGTTTCACCTGCCTGGAACCTCTCCCCTTTCTCTTCTTAGATGTGAGGATTTGACAGGTGACAGTGAAGGCAACAGGGATCCAACGGTGTTTATGGAGCGAGGTGGAGGGGGGAGGGGAACGGTCAGAGCTGCCCCTTAAGAAGATCACTGTGATGGCTGAATGGAGGAGAGACAGGGGTGAGGAGAAATGGGAGGCAGGAGATCAGGCAGCCAGCTGGTGCCATAGCTCAGGCCTGAGGTCTGAAGGGAGATGCTGCACTAAGATGGCGGCCCCTATCAGAGGAGAGGAGGGTTAGAGAGAGGTGGAAGGAAGGGAGACAGGGCAGATCTTGTCTGAGATGAGATATGGCGGTGGAGGGGAGTGAGAGGGGGGCAAGGCTCACACCTGGGGGGAATCCTGAGTGACAGACGGGATGGTGACAGCATCCACAATCCTAGGGAATGTTATGAGAAGAGAGAGTTGTGGGGAGCAGAGGAAGATGATGAGTTCAGTCTTTGGCACATGTTGGGTTTCAGTGTCTAAGGGACATCGTCTTGCAGATGTCCAACCTAGAGATTCAAGACTGGAGGTCATGGGACAGGTTAGGGTTGGAAAAAGAGGGCTGAAATAGAGATGAATCTGCACAGACATGATCATGGAAACCACAGCGCTTGCTGCTTCCTTGAAGAAATCCTTATTCTTGTCTGAGGTTGAGTCAATTCATGTGGCCAAGGGTTGTTCTTGGTAAGGAGTTTCTTTTCTCCCCAACTTTAGTGCCTGTGGCTGATGGGAGGAGAGGTTGGGGGCTGGCAGTCGAGGGGCACTTTTACTCCTGGGACTCTTGGGCATCCCAACCCATGTTTGGAAGGCAATGCTGTGCAGGCAGTGGTTCCCTTTCTCTAGAATTAATTGCAGTTTTCCTTGGAGTGGTTCTAGATCATAGAATACTTCCAGAACGGAAGGAATCATCACGTCACTCCCCCAGAGTCAGCCCTAAGCATACGAGGCAGTAGGGCTGTGGTTCTGATAGAAACCCCTGGGTGTGCCCCTGTACCCACTGCCAGTCTGATAAGTATAGGTAAGTAGGGACAGACTGAGAAAGATTGTTTGTGCGGGTCATGTGCAAATAGGAGCCAGAACTTCCTGAGTTCAAATCTGGTCTCAGAAACTTAATAGCTCTGGGACCCTGGGCAAATGACTTTACCCTGTTTTCCTCAGTTTCCTCATCTGTAAAATGATCTGGAGAAGGAGTAGCAGACCTATTGTTGCCATGAAAACCTCAGATGTGGTCGAGAAGAGTAGGACACAAGTAAGCAACAGCTACAATAAATGCTTCAAAAGAGGATATGGATTGAAGAAAGAAGACATGCACACACACATACACACACACATACACCCTTACGTAACATAGTAATTTCCTATTGAATTTTACCTGATAGAAATCATTTATCCTAATGAGGGGAAGAAAGGGACATTAAAATTGTCTTAAGAACATTTTCCTAGTTTACTACAAGGACAGATGTGGCAGCCAAGGACAAAAAAGTTGAGAGCATTACCTCTTCTACAAAATCTCATGGAAAAATGAGGTGGAAGATCGGGACGTATCCCTTCAGAGATGAGTATTCTTATACTTTGTCTGTATATTGATATCTATGAATACTCACATGTGCTCTCTCCTTATTCATGTAAACAAGTTACTGATATGTTTTTTTTTACAGATTCACATATGTGAGGACTCCAGTGTTCTTCCTGCTCATCCATCCGTTCTCGATTTCCCTATCTATCTATCTATCTATCTATCTATCTATCTATCTATCTATCTATCTATCTATCGTCTCTTCTTCTATCCATTATATCTGTCCCACTATAACACCATCCATTCTACTAGTGATCATTTATATGCTTTCATTGTAAGAGAGGAGCAAGAGTGTGGTCACATGACCTTGAGTATCATGGTTAATATAGACACCAAAAACCAACACTGTCCCATGAGGGAACTTGTATGTGACCATAGATTGTGCATTCTTTGCTCTGTCTCTGCATAATATTTGGCCTGGTCTAGGAGAAGGGCACAGTTTGACCACTATCCCGGGCCCCAAATTAAACCTATTTACTCCCAGGCTGGTATGGACCCCTCTTTCTTTGGAATCACAGTAACCCCTCCTGACAGTGGGATCATGCCTTTGAATCGACTGCATTGATACATAAATGTTAACATATATGCATTTATATTCTCTTACTGAGCATATTAATCATACATGCCCTCCACATAGCCACATAACTGAATATTCATATACATTAGTGCTCATATATTCTCTTGATATAGTTCTATGAATCAGCATGAACATAATCTTTCTTCAGATATGAGTATTCATTCTCCTTTTACATTGCAATCTATATGCATATCCAGATTCTCTCTATATATTCATATGCATGAGAACCCAGAGATTCTCTCCCTCTCTCCCTACACATGAGCTCTCATATTCTTACAGGTAGTAAAACAGTGGAAGACCCATATAGGGATATAGAGAGTATAGAAAAGGCCTCATACATATATGTATATATGTAATATACATATACACTTATATATATATATATAAACACAAATTAAATACACATGTATAAGAATATAAGGAGACCATGGGAATGCATATGTCTACATATGAATAGAAAATATGAGCATTACGTGTGTGGGATATTCATATAGAAAAATATGTAAAAGGAATGAATCATATAAGTGAATAGAGGGAGAGATTATGTGTGCTCATATATAAGTGTATAGAAAGACAACAGGAGTACTTACATAGAGAGAATCTGAATACTTTTATATTCTTTCTTCCTATGTGCGAGCTGTCTTATAATTTCTCTATAAGGTATACACAAGTGTGTCTTTATTTCTATGGGAGAGAGACTCTGTAGTCATGTATGTGAGTATTCATATATGCCTAGGGAGACCATGTATTAAGGAAATATATGAGTTCTTTCTATATCTACAAATATAAAGCATCATTCAGTCCTCAGAAAGAGGAAACAGAGAGAATGGAACATTCCTCACTCACAGGCATATACATTTCCTCATATACAGAGGAAATATTTGAGCCCTCCTGGAATGGAAAACACAAAGTCCAGTGGTTTTGAAGGGAGGGACAGAGGGCCGTCTGGTCACACAGCAGGGGGTCGATGGGCATCAGTTCTGGTCTTTGGGGTCCTTCGTCTCCCTTCCCATGCTCCCCCAATGGCCATAGTCAGGAAAACACTGGCAGCTGGAGACATTTGTAGGGGCGATGAGGGAGGGGAAATGAACTGGAGAAAGTGTTGGAGAGAAGGGAAAACCAGCAGGAGAAGGGGAGAGGCAAGTAAGCCTGAGAAGCTGTGAGGGGAGGGATGCTGTCTCCATGGATATGGGTGAGTGGGCTGCCAGATGTGGTCCAGCGGAGCGAAGGGCCGAATTGGGGGTAGGGCGTCCCCAAGATGGGAGCTGACGGCACCAGCCACTGGAGCTCAGCAGGGGTCCATCTCGCCCAGGCCCAGTTGCCCTTAGCTGGTGGTTCCCTAGGGCCACGGTGGGTTCGGAGTGAATATATGAGAGGGGAGAGATCACAAGGAACATGCCCGAAGCCCACCTGACTCTAGGAGACAAGGGGTCAGGAAACATATGGCCCAGACCCCAGGATTGCTGTCCATCTGACTGGAATGGTTTCAAACTGGTCTCTCCAAGATCTTGCCCTTCCACCTCCCCCCAACACACCACCCCGAGATCTGAGATGAGACATTCCCTCTGAGATGGGAGGGGACAGCTCTGCTTCAGGAGGCAGGTCCAGGATGAACCATGGATTTTAGTCCAAACTTTAGTGTTAGAATAAGGACAAAACTCGCTGGCTGGGCGCTGCCCCAAGGGAAAGCTTTGGACTAGAGGGGTTTTCTCAGCAGGGGGTGGGGGACTAACTTACTAACACTAAGCTGGGGCAGTGGATTTGGGGATAGAGTAAGAATGGGCTCGTAGGTTTGGATGGGATGGAGAGATAACGCAGACCGCGGAGCTCATCTCCTTGAACCTCCTCATCCGAGAAAAATTAGGCAATTTCACCTACCTGGAAACCCTTCCATCTTCTTAAATGTGGGATTTTATATATACAGAGATAGACAGACAGACAGACAGACAGACAGAAAGATAGTTAGATAGATAGGTAGATAGATAGATACATGGATAGATAGATAGATAGATAGATCAGTACGTAGATAGACAGACAGATAGATAGATAGATAGATAGATAGATAGATAGATAGATAGATAGATAGATAGATAGATAGAGGAAATATTTGAGCTCTCCTGGGTTAGAATACACAAAGCTCAGTGGTTTTGAATAGGGGCACAGGGCCATCTGCACACAGCAGAGGTCACTGGGCATCATTGGAGGTGCTCAGGGTCTTCTCTTTCCTTTTGCCTACTCCCTCAATGGCCACAGTCAGGAAACTGCTGGCAGCTCGAGACACTTGCAATGGTGCTTGGGGAGAGGAAATGAGCTGGAGAAGGTGTTAGAGATGAGGGACAAGAAGTAGGAAAGGGGGGAGGGGAAAATGAGCTGTAGAAGGCGAGTGGGGGTGGAGGATGCTGTCTCCATGAAGACGGGGCAGTGGGATGCCTGATGGAGAGGGAGCGCAGGGAGGGGTGGCATTGGAGGTAGGGCTGCTGCTGCCTCCCCAAGGTGAACACTGATGTCACTGACCACTCGCGGTCAGCAGGGGTGCCCCCTGCCCACACCAGGGTCCCCTTAGCTGGGGGCTCCCTGAGGACCCCGAGGGCTGCGAGGGAATATATGGCAAGGGAGAGATAACAGGGGACCCACCCAAAGCTCCCCCGAGGATCAGCCTCCTGAGCATGGGAGACAAAAGGCTCGGAAACATAAGCCCCGGACC